>OZ018339.1:35355393-35629948 GCA_963969495.1 Ceratothoa steindachneri | reverse complement strand
ATTCCATGGAAGATGTGAGGAAGGTGTGCTCTGAATGCCCTCAGTGTGCCTGATTGAAGCATCGGTTCTATGTACAAACCGCAGCAAACTCCCCTTATCAAAGCCACGCAGCCTTTTGAACGTCTTAGTTTGACTTCAAGGGGCTTCTTACCCTCGAACTCCAGAAACCGCTATATGTTCATGGTGGTGGATGAGTATTCTCGTTTTCTGTTTTCATTTGCCTGTCAGAACATGACTACTAGTACTATAATCCATTGTCTAAATCAGATTTTTGCGATATTTGGTATGCCTTCCTACCTGCATTCTGATCGCGGATCCTCGTTTATGGCCAAGGATCTACGTGAATTCTTGCACAATCTAGGCATCGCCACTAGTCAAACGACACCTTATAATCCTCAAGGGAATGGGCAGTGTGAAGGGTATAATGCTATAAGCTGGAAGCACATAACCCTTGCTTTGGCATCCAAGAACCTTCAAGAATGTGAATGGGAAACAGTGCTGCCTGACGCCCTTCATTCTATTAGATATCTGCTCTTCACAGCGACCAATGCTACGCCACATGAGAGGCTCTTCTCGTACCAGCGTCGATCTCCCAGTGGCCATTCCTTGCCAACTTGGTTATCTGTTCCTGGACTTGTCTTGCTACGACGTCACGTTCGCGCCAGTAAATATGAACCCCTCGTTCTACCTGCATTCTGATCGCGGATCCTCGTTTACAGCCAAGGATCTACGTAAATTCTTGCACAATCTAGGCATCGCTACTAGTCGAACGACACCTTATAATCCTCGAGGGAATGGGCAGTGTGAAGGGTATAATGCTATAAGCTGGAAGCACATAACCCTTGCTTTGGCATCCAAGAACCTTCAAGAATGTGAATGGGAAACAGTGCTGCCTGACGCCCTTCATTCTATTAGATATCTGCTTTTCACAGCGACCAATGCTACGCCACATGAGAGGCTCTTCTCGTACCAGCGTCGATCTCCCAGTGGCCATTCCTTGCCAACTTGGTTATCTGTTCCTGGACCTGTCTTGCTACGACGTCACGTTCGCGCCAGTAAATTTGAACCCCTCGTTCTACCTGCATTCTGATCGCGGATCCTCGTTTACGGACAAGGATCTACGTGAATTCTTGCACAATCTAGGCATCGCTACTAGTCGAACGACACCTTATAATCCTCGAGGGAATGGGCAGTGTGAAGGGTATAATGCTATAAGCTGGAAGCACATAACCCTTGCTTTGGCATCCAAGAACCTTCAAGAATGTGAATGGGAAACAGTGCTGCCTGACGCCCTTCATTCTATTAGATCTCTGCTCTGCACAGCTACTAATGCTACGCCACATAAGAGGATCTTCTTGTATCAGCGTCGATCTCCCAGTGGCCATTCCTTGCCAACTTGGTTATCTGTTCCTGGACCCGTCTTGCTACGACGTCACGTTCGCGCCAGTAAATATGAACTCTTCGTTGATGAGGTTAAGTTGTTAGAGGCCCACCCACAATACGGTCATGTAAGATTTACCGATGGACGCGAATCAACGATATCAGGGCATAACTTGGCTCCGACTGGTAACGTATCATTATATTAGAGGCAAGAGGATTTCAACGTCGATCCTTCTACAGAGACTGGTTTGGTGGAGATTCTTCCGGTACCTACTATCGATTCATCTGAGTGGAATTCTTCCAACGCTGCAGGTGATCAGAGTATATTCATCAAGAAAGGAGATATGAAGGTGGATTCTCTTCCGGCCCGGGTATCTGCTGCTCAAGCTAATCTTCAACGTAGGGATGAACCCTCCACCCCTGCGCATGCTGGCCCGGAACAACTGCGCCAATCTACGCGGAAACGCCACAAGCCTCTTCGATATATAGATCAATGATTCTTCAAGGGAGGGGAGAATGTGGTGATCTAAGCTTCATTTAACCTTATAGGTATAATTTCCTAATGAGTTACACTACATTACTTTGTTTACTTAACCTGATTAGAATGGGTATGTTTACTTATATTGTTTCTCTTTTATTTTAAGACTGTATTGATGTTTTGTTAGTTGAATAAAGCCTAGAGGAAGGTATTGATGCTCTATTATGATTACCACAGGTACATTACTAATTACCCTAACTAGTGCCACTCTTAGATACAACATGTGATTTTGCCAAACGTGCTACCATCAGTGCACTGGATAAACAGAAAGCGTTTGAAGCCAGCGGGCTCTAAATTGCCGGATAGTCGGTGGACGAAAGGCCCCAACGTCATGGAGGTTTCGCACACCTCACCCGTGTGTTAGTATGTTTGTCTTTACTGTCCCTACCAGAGGGTGCCCAGGAGCTTGACGTGCAAGTCCTGTCTTGGCCAATTCTCGAAATGGCGAGGGATCTGTCCGTCAATAAGCCCCTCACCCACGTCTGGAAGGTGAAGAACCTCGTCTTTTTTGTTTCTTTACTCCTTTTCTTCGTTTTAAGAGAAAAGGAGGGTGGACCCTTTTCTCAGCCCCCCGGGAAGTAGCCCAAAGCCAGAAGAGCCAACTTCAGCCCATTTTTTCTTGAGGTTGGGAGGGATATAGCTGGTAAGGAACCACACTAGAGGAGTTTGAGGGACTCTTGACACTTCGAAAGGTCAGAAATTTTAAGAGAATTTAAAAACTAACGATAATTACTAAAGCTTGTGACTCTAAAAGCACAGAGGAATAATCAGGGTGTTATAGCTCCCGTTCAGTCGCTTCCTCCTCGAGTTTTCGGACTTTTTATGGCTCTAAACCTAAGTACTTTATAAAGTGATATTATCACCTAAACAGCGAGGCACACAGACCAGAAGTCGTCGAGTGGACGATCGCTCTCCAAAGGCTGCAGCTCTCTACCATAGAAACAGAGTGAAAGGTCCGATTCATTAATATCTCGTATTAATGATTGACCAGACGGCCAAGTTGTGAACACCCCTTTTCTCAGGGCCATAGACGGGAACAAAGACCTTTATTTGGTGTGGCAGCCAACAATGCATAAAAACTAGACCGTCATAAACACTGCAGTATATGCAATCGAAAGCGAGGAAGTTGTCAGATCAGTACACCCGGGAGAGGGGTCATTAGAGGCGTAAATCGCTCTTCCAAATAATCGTACCTCAACGCGCAGAATACTCCTCAAGTCCTGGTCTCTTGCAACTTACCGGGGTTATGTCTCTCACCTGGCCTATCCAGTCGTCAAACTCCTCGGGCACTCCAATTTAACCTCGCTCTGTCCTCTGCTCGATGGGTGACCGTTCCTTCTCAGTTTGTGCTCCTAGACTCTGGAATGCTCTTCCTGTCGAAGTCTGACCCTCTCCCTCCCTTGCTACTTTTGAACGTCTCCTGAAGACTCATCTCTTCAGAATTGCCTTCTCTCCCCTGTAAGCTTTCTCTACACTCGCTATACAACCTGCGCTCTGTGATGGCTAACAGCCCTGAAGGGCGCATTATAAATACTTATTATTATATTATCATTATTATTATTATTGGGGTTCCAAAGCCTCTCTTCCGAAAGGGCATGGGGTAACTGGTTATATCTTCAATCCTAAGGAAAATAAAAACGGGGAGATGGTAGAACAAGTGGGAGCATAGCCGGAAAGGGGAAAACCACCAGGTCCCTCAGCGGTGATCAAAGAGTTCAATTCACCCCAGTGAGCCAAGCGTTCTCTATTTGCACTCCGGCCGCGAGGACGCGCCGGTCCTCTGGATATCGGCTGTAGCAATCTACACAGGGCATCCCCGTGCGGGTACTCGGACGAGGAGGCCGTGCTTTTCGGATGGGCAAAAATATGTTAACTTATATGTTAAATTTCAGATAGGAAGCAATATGTGAACTTATATGTTAATTTTCAGAGGGAAAGAAATTTGTTAACTTCTGTGTTAATTTCAGATACGAAGCAATATGTTAACTTATGAGTTAAATTTCAGATACGAATGCTCTTCCTGTGTTAAATTTCAGAAAGGAAGCAATATACTAACTTGTGTGTTAATTTTCAAATAGGAAGAAATATGTTAAATTTAAGATGGGAAGCAAAATGGTAATTTATGTGTTAAATTTAAGATGGGAAGGAATATGTTAATTTGTGTGCTAATTTTAAGATAGAAAGCAATATGTTACCCAATGTTAAATTTCAGATAGGAAGCAATATGTTGACTTATGTGTTAAATTGCAGATGTGAAGCAATGTTAAAAATACATGTTAAATTTCAGATGTGAAGCAATATGGTTAATTCTTACTTTTAGATGCATCTACTAAAAAAGAATATTGTTGGAAGAGTGGAAAAAACACTAACCAAAGTTATGTTGAATGTTATATAAGTAGCCATGGTTAAATTTTTATAAATATATATATATATATATATATATATATATATATATATATATATATATATATATATATATATATATACTTTTTGTAAACCGAAGTACGGCAGTACCGCAAAAAGTAGCAAGGACTCGAACCTCAGACCTCTGGTTATTCAGACCAGT
Source organism: Ceratothoa steindachneri (assembly GCA_963969495.1). NCBI lineage: Eukaryota > Metazoa > Arthropoda > Malacostraca > Isopoda > Cymothoidae > Ceratothoa > Ceratothoa steindachneri. The sequence goes on along the minus strand of OZ018339.1, from coordinate 35,625,464 downwards.
GCTCTACCGATTGAGCTAACGGGACACGTAAGCCATGACAACACATATCATCTATTTAACTTTTACGTTCGCACCTCCCAAATAGATATGATAAAGACACTGAAATAGATAGATACATATTTATATTGATTTATTATAGATAGAAATTGGTGAGAGGATTTTTTATTTAAAAACAGTTTTCACGAATGAAATATAGCTCTAACTCAAAAATAATGCCGTCATTTTTGACGGCACGAATACACTAGTATGGATATAAAATTGAAAGCACTATGTAAATAGTTGAAAGAAAATGTCAAAGCCATTTTTGTAATGGACACAAAGATCAGAATGACAATAACTGGTTAGCCCGAAGGCACAAGCGGTCGATCCCTTTTGTGGGGAAGGTATCCGGGTCATATTGCGTGGTTGTGACACCAATCTGTAATGGGAGAATCCTTCGGGGCCCAATAGGGGCCACCCGTTCCGCGTCAGGGCAATGTGGTATGAGTGCCTCCATAGCAGATACTTGTACCCCATCGGCAGTGTTCCAGAACAGAAGAATGGGGCTTATTTTGCTATGAAGGCGGGGAAGGAAGCGGTAGCGGTGTTTCATTTGGCCCTTTGCAGAAGGATGATGTGGAGTTACTCCCCCCCCCCCTGGGTTGAGTAACAACGTATCCGCCTAATAGGCGGCCAGCTCGTTCACCGCCGATGAAGCCCATGCCTTGATATCAGAAATCCAAAGCCACATCCACTACGCTGGCGAGACCTGGTCAATGGTGTTTTGGGAAAGCGATAAGTTAGGGTGATCCTCTCATTTTCAGCTTTCCATTAGCTATACCAAATGCTATTGCCCCATTCACACATCATTGCGCATTACCATGGTTCGATCCCCATTGAAGTCAAGTAGGTGATTGTACCAACCAGCCACTCCGTCCTAAGATGCAGTTCCAATCGGATATTTTAGCACCTTTACGATTTGGCCACATGTGATACAACGATTAATTCAAAGAATTTACGCTTATTGTGGTCGTGGTAAATCGCACATAAGTGTTAAATAAAACACTAAAGGGACGTTGGAAATGTATGATACCATATAGTTTATCTTTCCCACTGTGTAAGGTATTATTATAATCAACCGACAACTTAACTTTCAATTTAGGGCTCACAGTGCAACGGGGGGGGATTACTAATTCGGGTGAGTGTGAGCACGTTATATGTGCAATTTTTAAAGCGAGATATAAGCAGATGTGAGGTGTAGTTGACATAGCAATGGTCAGCGACCTTTACACTGATTTGAGTGGGGCTGGAGGACGTTTCTTATCCACACGTCTCACAGACATAGCATTGCTGCGGCCGCTATACAGGATCGCTAAAATTAATAACAATAATAATAAATAAATAAGCTTGGCATGGCTGAGGACCCTTGTTAACGTAGGCTTTGATGCAGTGTGACGATGAATATACACTACAGTATCAAATGTATAGCAGAGAGGACTTATTTTGATTCACTTCAAATATCCTTACAGCTTTGTACGAGTATAAAGAATTTTTTTAAAAGGAGATATGGTTTAAGAGATAATACATAGAAGAAGAGGGAATTGTGTTCCTTGGATTGATTGGAGAGAACTCCTGTTCCCAGGAACGAATTAATTCCTCACATTGGTATTACTTTCTTCTTTCGAAACGTTTCCGTCTGAACTTTAATCTTCCACGTTATTTTTCACTATCTAGCACAATTTAACTCCATCACCGGCAGTCTTAGATACAGTTGGAAACAAAAGTATAGTAAACCTTTGCAAGAGAGCCTGTTAGTGGTCAGAAAAAAGGGTTCGGTTATCGACCACGAGCCTGCAACCAACTGTAGACTGCTGTTAGGTCTAAGAATATTTCGGTAGGGTACTCGAGGAGTATGAAAATACTATTAGGTATGAAAGATAACTTCTTCTTCTTCTCGGCTTTTCCTTACCCGAGGTCGCCGTTCTTGATAGGTTGTTTCTCGGAAAAAAAAATTCAGAGACTTTACGGAGAAATGACCTTCCTGACTCTAATGCTGTCTATTTATCCGGGTTTGGGAGCGGCAATGAGGTGGACTAGCTTATCCCCTCCCCCCACACAAAATAGCTAGGTAAGAGGGACGGTCAATAAGTTTTGCAATTCTGATATAAGGAAAAGTGTTCTATTATTTTTCAATATAACTACCCTCGACTTCAATGCACTTGCGCCACTTGACCCTGAGGCTTCGAATTCCCGACAACCAGAAATCTCCCGACTGCTCTTCAATCCACTCCTTGACGGCGAGCTGGACATCTTCATCGTCCCTAAACCGGCGTCCACGCAGTGCAACCTTGAGCTGGCGGAATAAAAAGTAGTCGCTAGGGGCCAGATCTGGACTGTAGGAGAAATGGTTGAGCTTCTCGAATCCGCCCTCGCGCAGGGCAGCTTGTGCAACTTTGGCCTTGTGGACTTTGACGACGTTGAAGTCGATCATGGGGCGTGAGGTTTCTAGAGACCCAACGGGCAGAGACCTTGGTCATGACCAAATTGTCGTGGATGATGTTCATAACACTTCCATGTGATATTCCAAGTTCTCGCTCGAATTCTTCGACCTTCACCCGTCGATTTTAGAGGATGATCCTCTCCACACGGGCCACATTGTCCTCGTTGGTCACGTCTGACGGGCGTCCTGGACGGGATTCAACTTCAAGGGACTCACGACCATGGCGGAACTGCCTATTTCAGCGAGAAATGGTTGCATAGGAAGGGGCGGTGTCGGTGTACACTGCAACCATGCGTTCATGGATCTCTTTTGCATTTTTGCCTTCCTTGATCAAAAGTTTGATAAGTGCACGGTGCTCAACCTTATCCATTGTTGAAAAATTTGGGACTGACAATCTGCGATCAGCTACTGCTTCTTAAATAGACGAGGAAGGACCGTGCAGCTGCAGGTCCTGACTTGTCATAACTTGTCCTAACACCCCCACAAACAGCCATCCCCCTTCCTCTGTTTTGTCCTACCGATTCGCAAAACTTATTGACCGCTCCTCGTAAGCTTGCAATGAGTTGCATATTTCCTTCTAATGCCTTTAACTTGAAGTATTTACTGACGACAGCGAATTAAAAGAGGCTTATTTCTGGCTGCAGCTCCATAAAATCCAATAAAGTGCATTGAATTTACTGTTTTTCTCAAGCTTATTTTATTAAAGTATTTGTAAGAGTATATTTAGGCATAAACAGGGAAAGGTTCCCACTCGAAGAAAAAGAATGATATTTGGGGACACGGATTTTTTCAGAGTAAAAAAAGAGAGGAATAGAACATTAATAGGAGCGCCTTGGCGCTCTGGAGTACAAAAGAGTTGTACTCCGGGTGATGAGGAAGCCCCAAAGCGAGATAGATGCAAAGTGGTACGAACTTTGTACGGAGAAGTGAAGATAGCGCTAGTGAAATTGATTCACAACGCAGCAGGATACATCGCAATATGCCATCAAGAAAAATGCTCAAAGATTGGTTTCACAGGAAGGAACCGAGACCTTTGGGAAAATAAGGCTAAACCCAGCAATTCCTCCACAAATTATCGTGAATAAAAGCGTAATTTGCACGAAGGTAGACTTACGGGTTGGATCACATTCTGTTGAAGACGTGAAACAAGAAATTGAGAATACCAATCAAATTATAAAAGTTCATCAAATAATCCAATTTGGACAAAACACTCACATATTTTAGGTGGTGTGTATAAACAATGGTATGGTGAATAAGATAGCCGCAAGTGGGTTACTCACGTTTAATATGAGAATTCCAGCGAAAAAAAATATTGAAAAGGAAAAATTATATACACATGTGTTACAACTGCTACGCACTCGAAAACCACACTACGAGAAATTGCACTGTGACGGAAAAAAAATGTTCAGAATGTTTTAATGGTCGTCATGGATGGAGGTAGTATAACTCCACTACAAAAAAATGCTTAAATTTCGAGGGCCATCATGGCACCACCTATCAAAAAGTTGTTCCATAAAAATAATTATAGAGAGTAAAGAGATAGATAAAAACACAAGCTAAACAAATGGTGCAAAATGTCACTTAGGCAGGAGTGGCAAAAGTAACCATACATAAGATTAAGAAAGCGAGAACAAATATAATACTTGCACTAGAAGTAGGCATGGACCTCCTAGTGTGCATATTATATGCACACTTGGCCAGCATAGGCAAACCAGTAACGTTTGCAAACGCGCTGAACCAATTATAGGTTAAAAATGGAATCAAGGAAATGTGGTTGCCAGAAAATACAGAGTCGTCCGATATCTTAAGAATGGACAGACTAAAAAAGAAATAAAATGCATTCTAAATATAACTCTTTAACAAAAGAAAAGGAGACAGAAAGGAGTAATAACCAAGAAAACTCAACATCAATATATGAAATATAGGAAGAGCAACAACAAACAAAATTTGACTGACAAAAACGTAGGACTAGTGTGCCAAGTGAAAGATCTCCGTTTGAAGATCTACGCAAGCGAATCCATGCTAGTACCAAGAAAATTAAAATAAGACGATATAGTCCGAGCATTAACGAAAATAAGTGTAAATGGTTTTACGAGGCAGAATAAAATGAATAAAACTAGTTGAAAAACCTTTGAAGGAAGGAAGAATTGGAGTATAGCCAGGTGGTGGAAACTTTCAAATGGTACATAGGAAAATGCATACAGGAACAATTTAACTTGACCAGCCCAATATCGACACTGTGGAAACAGCAGAGACAGGAAGGAAAATAACAAGGCAAAATTTAACATAAAGATTAATAAAATATGATCCAATTAAACAAATCTTACTAAAGTCTAATACAAAAAAGTGGTAAGCAAAATATATAGAAAAATAAATATTCAGTAAATAAATACTAACGGATAGATCGGCAAAGAAAGATCAATTGGAAATAACATTAGAAAGATAGGCCCAAATCAAGTACTCATCTCAGACCATGGAATACATAATGATGAGAAGGTATTACAAATATATAACTATAACTTCATAATGAACAACCTATCAGGAGAAAGGGGCCTCAAATACACAGAAAGTCCAATGGTAGATGAAGCATACATATCCTTTAAAGTAAAATTAGAAATTACTCCATTAATTATATCGACGGGTTATCATCCACTCAGATTTTTTTACCTTTACATAACTACATTACGATATTCTGACAAGGTCATCCAACAATATTCATGAAAGACCTAAATGTAAGATACCATGCAAGTGGATATAGAAAAACGAATAATGCTGCAGAAATCTAGAGATGACGTTAGAAGGAAACATCCTAATAAGATTGGGACTAGTTCATTCCACGTATCCGACAGTAAATACCGCTACAAATCCCGGCATAGTACTAAGCAGCTGTGATATGCCCTTAAATTTTCATATGGAGCCGGTATTAATTGCGAGTAGTGACCATGTAAGAACACTGCTCCAAATAAACTAAAACCCGATACACGTACCCACAATTAAAAGAAAACAATACCACAGAGGATATTGTAGGATGCATAAGGAAGAATTAAATGGATATATTCCAAATGGCCTGGCAGATGCTTCACTCGAGGATATAGATGAAGAGTTGAAGCAGTTAACGGATGTCCTGGTGACCGCAGACACGAAATACGTACCAAAAACAAGTTACCCAATTAAACAACAGCAAGAGTGGATCAGCGAGATGCTAAATAAAAATAAACACATTAAAAGGGCATATAATCCATGTCGTAGAATTGCTCATAGTCTGGTCCAATAATTATTCTAGTCCTTGATCTGGACACACCGCTTTTGTTTTAGTCGGTGGAATTGACCCTATGACTCAATCCTACGATCATATATATATATATATATATATATAGATATATATATATATATATATATATATATATATATATATATATATATATATATATGCTTTAATTCCTATTGAACGTGCGAAAGCTGGTTAGAGGCGTGTTGTGCCGTAGCCAGGATTCTCACTATAAAAGTCCCGCTTGTTACTGGGGGGAGGTTTGTGATTGTTTAATTCTAAGAGTGCAAAATACAGGTTGAATGAATTAGCTGAAGGGATGCTTAATTAAAGTCTTGCCAAGGGTACGTCAAAAGGAAGGAGCCACAAATAAACACAGGTACTCAAAATAAACTTTACTTTACACAAATATAATAATTAGCAATAGTTAACAGGCAAAATCTAGGATTAAATATTAAACACTGACGTTAAGCGTCTAGATTTATAATGACTCAATGAGAGTATCAATCATGGTTAATTAAATAGGTAATTTAAGAATAGAGGGACACTGGGTTTACAGATTACCATTAATTGATGGATTGGAGAGACGACTACTCGGGTCCAGACGGGGTGGTTCGGGTGGCGTTAACACGAGTTCTCGGGGAGAGGAGGGATAAGACGACAGGTTTGGGGCTGCTGGCTGCAGTTCCGGTTAGTTCACTCCTAACTGGATGTAACACTAACAAAAAGTAACTTCCAGTAACTATTTGGATGTTCCTTTTCTTACTCAAATTACGTTGAGCAACAGAGCGTACTCTTCTAGTCACAGACTCTGCGGGGCTGGATTTACTTCCAGGAACACCTTGAGACAGCGACCAGGTTGACTCGACGGCGCGTTGGTAGTCGATACGTTACGGCAACGACTCTCGTTCAACGTGAGGATTACGCGAGTAGATTTGGGACACTGCTGCTAGAGGGGTAAACGACGATGTTATTTATACCGAGGATTGTGGGAAATCGAGAGAGAGATTCCATTCACGACAATTCGCTTATCGCAGCGCCTTCTGGACAATCTCCATGCTATCATAAAGAAGGCAAATAAGATTTAAGCTTCTTTCTGAGATAGGCGTTCTTTCGTCCGACTTCCTGTCGCCAGTTGGGGAAAGGGTGGGTGGGAAAGAGAGAGGAGACGAAGGTCAACTCAAACGACTAATTTCTTTCGTTCCTACGATTGTCTGGCGGCATCTGAGTATGTACGTTCCATACCCTCACAATCCAATATGAATAGAAGGACGTAGCCCAGAAAAATATAACCAATTTTAAAAGTAGAAATGATCTACTTGATAGATGAAGAGCAGGAAAAGGGCTGGGATAAAATTATTAGGAGGATAGAATTGAACAAAACACCAAAGCAAAATTAGAAAGCAATTAACAGAATGAGAGGGTCAAAAACAAATTAAAAATAAAACTAAAGGGCAAGAACGGTAACAATTATCCAAGATGATGAAATAGAACAAAAATTCAGTTTTATCAATTTCACCTAAAGAAAGCGAAGACTTCTCTGCCGAAACGGAAGAAAGGGTGCATGAGTACCTATGTAATAACATCAACAGGATTACTGCAACCCATTAAGTAGACCTTAACAGAGAAGAAAAAGTAAGGCCGAGAACTATATAACAACAAATGAAGAAATATTGAGCGTAACTCACTCATTTAAACAGAAAGTACCAGGACCATCAGGGCCCATAAAGATCAATTTCACCAATATCCCGAATACCATCATATGAGCATTAAAAAACATCTTTACTGCAAATCTACACACTGGCTACTTCCCTGACGCATTAAAAACTGCAAGAATATCGCTCTTCTCAAAACAGGCAAACCTCCAAACCTACAGAATAGTAGTTACAGGCCTATATCGTTACTGAATTTTTTCGGCAAATTTTTTGAATAATTAATTACAAGATTAATAGAATATATACAGAAAAATTATCTATATAATAATTTCTAGGTTGGATTCCGAAAATAAACGGATACCACCACAGCCCTCGAATTAATAACAGAAAAACGAGCACAAGCTAAAGCGAACAAATGTTATATAGACTTAGTACTCAGAGAAGTAGAAAAAGCCTTTGATAAGGTCTGGATCCGAAGCTTACAATATAAGATCCTATATCTCCAAATGAAAACAATATGTAGAGAATTTTCTGTGACTATATCACGGAAAGGAAGGCAAGAATCGTGATAAATGAATAAAAGGGAGCAGAATTTGAAATGAAAGCCGGATTGCCGCAAGGCGGGTGTTTATCTCTCACTTTACATTCAGTATATACAGCTGATATGCCACCACCAATTGAACCAGAGACGATGAACATCAAGTTCGTAGATAATATCAGCCAATGTATAACATCCCCTACCAAATGAAAGAACGGCAAGCGCGATTAACGACACTGCAAATTGGTAACATCAATAGATATGAAAAATAATGGAAAATTCGGCATCACAAAATTACCGTAATTCTCATTGCAAGAAGTAAAACAACAGCTATCACCGATGAATCTCTCTGAAGAACAATAGAAAAGTATATATAACATTGGGCAGGGCAACGCAAACCTATCCTCCAATACCATTGCATATGATGAACCAAAAAAGGGGAAAAAAATATGCAAAGAGTACAGAATAAGGCCCTAAGATTGATAAAGACACCAAGAAGAGAGAAATGACAAAAATAGATGAGTTATACGTAGAGGGCAATTTATTACCAATAAATAAAGACCTCAAAATAATGGCAGGAGATATGCGAGAGGAACGTCTCCCAAAAGATTTGCAGATTATATCCCCAACGATTAACGCACTCAACTTCATTTATGAAGAGAGAAAGAGCCCATTTATGCATGATAAATTCAGGAAGAGTATAGAAAAATGAAAAAAAAAATATCGAAGAGGAAAAAGAAAGGATACCGAAAACGACAAAAAATACCGGACAGAGACGAATTATCCTACGGGAACAATCAATGAATAAGACCCAAATTTAAGACAACCAAACTATGAGAACCGAATATAAACTATACACGAATAAGACAACCGTAACAGAAAATAACAAACAACCGATGAAGGAATCAACATGAAAGATATAAAATAAAAACAAGATATAGAAAGCATATAAAATGCATCCAAAGGCATGAATGCCAATGCACACAAATTATAAAAACAAAAATAAATAGGAGCTACAGAATAGCCGGATCCTGATAGCTATAAAACAAAGTAACTTAGGGAGTGTGTCAAAAAGGAAGAATGAATGATAACTAAATGTAGTATGGTGGTTCGAAATCCACATTAATCAATTGGTCCCCCTTGTCCTTTGGGCATGGGTACTCCTTTTTCCCCTCTGACTAACAAGGCTGCTCATTCTGCCTTCTCACTAAACTTTATCGCTTTTATTTTTCATTCTCTCATCTTTTACTATAAATCCTTTACTAAACCTTGCTACGGAGTTCCTACCAAGCACTTCTCCTTCGTTTCACTTGAGCTGAGGATCAGAGGTGTGGGAAGTTTCTCTAGGAGCAAATCGGCCCAAGGCCTCCTCTTCTTTGCCCCCCTTGCGATCGTAGGGGGGGGGGGTGCAGAGGAGAGGAGGACCTGCGAGCCTCCTCCTTCTTAAAAACTCGAGAGCCTCTTTTATTGCAGCAGTATAAGTGACCATTAGGTAGGAAGAACGCCACATCACTTTGGGTTATTTTCTGATCTATAAAACAGATTAAAAAGTATCATACGTGGGTGATAATAGAGAAGTTAAATTTAATGTTAAATATTGATTCCTACGATGAATGATGTTACCTTCCATTAGAAAAATGGGGTTCCAATTTGGATTGACTTTGAGATGGTTCCGATAATGTAATGACCAGTAGTTAGGATCACATGTTAAACTGTTGACCCCACTGAGATACGTAAAGGACAGATCAACTCGTTGAAGAATTTTCATAATTGGGTCTTTGAGTATCATTATTTCCCATAATGTTGAATTCCAAGAGATTTTTCGAAATTTTTCATTCCTTAAAATAATCTAACTCCCATCCCACTCCTAAAACACCATTTTATGTTTCTCTGATCTTACCCCAACCTTAATTTTAATAAGTTTAAGGTGCTGCCAACTTCTCCCCCCCAAGTATCATTTACACCTGTTATAATTTTAAAACGTTTCTTACCGTAAACAAGAGTACACTGCAAATATCTTATGCCCAGACGGCTAAGGCACAGTTCGTGAAAAGGACATTTGTTAGACACAAAAGAAAAACTTTGTAAACCACTTCGTAAACTTCCAGCTACCCTCCTTTCAGTCATCTCTTTCACTCGCTTCAAACTGTTTTTCTTCCTACACACAAATTAAATTTCAAGACATAAATTACCCAAGAAATTATTTTTCTTTTGTGCGTGTAGCCGTGCGTTCGTTACGTACGTGTGAAATGAACGTGAATTGGACAGCGGTGAGTTGTCGAGGCTGGCTGCATAGCCATCACGGAGGACAGCTGCGATGGAAAACTGTTTTGGGTCAACACTCGTCCTCGTTGTGGATAACTCAAGTGTTTGGCCCAAACACCCTTGAGGCTCGTCCTTCAGAAAGCGTCTCACCACCTGAGGAGCAAAGAAGGGCGCTTTTCTCAGACGAACTTAAGGAGAATGTTTGGGTTTGAGAAGGGGCGCGCTTATATTTACAGATAGTGAGATAGGGAAAGATAAATAGATTAGGAATCTCGCCCTCGGGACAAGTGGTCAAATAGACTGACACGTAATTTTTATCTGGTTAGAGGAGTTTAATCGGATAGAACATAAGTTTACACACGTCTCGTCTTTCTTATTTATCTCTTGTCTCATTTAATGAAATCATGGTAGAAGCTTTGAATATTACCATATATTAGATGTGTTTAAAAAGTGTTAAATATACATTTCTTCTATTTTATTCTAGTGTATATAATTACATAAATTAGTAATTATAGGTGAGATGAACTTCAACAGGTAATCTTATTAACTATAAGCCAGTAAGTCTAACTTCAATAGTATGTAATTACTTGAGAAGGTAGTTAAAAAGGGGATATCAAGAGTTTTAAGAAAGTGGTAGCTTGTTGAATGAGGGTCGGCATGGACTATCATTACCTGACAAATTTGCTGGAATTTCTAGATTATGTCACAGGACAATCGGATCATGTTAATGACATAAATTTAATTTACTTAGATTTTGGTAGGGTTATGATAAGGTCCTTTATAACAGAATAGTGCGTAAATTGAGATTTTATTTAGTTTCTGAGAATGTTCTAAATTGGGCGGAAGAGTGGCTGAAGAATAGAAATGGAGAGAAAACGTAATAGATAGATGTTATTAGTGGGGTACCTCAGGGATCTGTTATGGTCCCATTATTATTCTTGTTTAATTTAATGACATATATGTAGGTGTTAAAAGCAAAGTGTCAACGTTTCCTGATGATACGAAGTTAGGCCAGTGTGGGGGAACTACAGGGAAATTTCACAATTCAAAATGGTTTAAATAGATTAGTTGTATAGGGGTATAAGTTGCAGATGACATTTAACCTCCAAAAATGCAAAGTTGTTCAATGTTCACATGAACAACCATAATAGAGTATTTAGTTGGGGAGGTTGCTGGTTGGATTCCGCTGAAGATGAGAGGGATTTAGGAATATTAATAGATCGATCGTTCAGGTTCTGTAAGCAGTGTTTAGAGGCTGCATAGAAACAAAGCAAATATGGTATTACGAATATGATTTATAAATCTAAGTGTTAGTAATAAACTTAAGGAAGGTATTTTCAAGCTATATGTCTGGTATTTTGGACCATAAGTGGAATATTGTATTCATTTTTAGCATTCTACATCCAGAATGCTAAAATGTCGTTGCATTCTGGATGCAGTACAGAGAAAAGCAACGAGAATGATAATTTCCTTGAGACACCTTGATTATATGCATGGATAGGTTAAGGGCACTTAACATGTTTTCATTTTAAAGGGTGATATGATATACTTTCTAAAGTGTTTAGGGGGATTAATAAATTAGAAATTTAGAGGGTTTTTTGAGCTGTGGATTGATGATAGGTCAAGGGGCTACTGTTTGAAAATTAAAAAATCTCGATGCAATTATACTTGACATATTGTAAATAGCCCTAGTTTAACATCATTCAAAGGAAGTCTAGACACATATATTAAGGAAGAGCATATATAAAAAACATGAGTTTGCAGGCTTATATGTAGGCTATATATGTTTTTTATTGGTAATTGCATGCTCGGTGTCTTTTATATAAACTCAATATGACGAGGCTAATGGTTGTTGGCTGATAATGCAATCCAATGGATGCAAATTATACCATGGTCATGGCTTAATGAATTTTGGATTAGTGAGACTAGGATGAATTTGATAGGATCTAGTGACTTTTTCATCCATATTTTTTTGTGGTATGTTTGTTAGGTTTTCCGTGGAAGGTGTTCTTTACCTTAAAAATATGGTAGCTTATGGTGTTTACGATTTAGGGCGTGTGACTAGACACTTTCAAAGATGCTGAGATTATCTCCGATCGTTAGCAGAAATATTTGAAGAGAGACTAGTTTAAAACCAGTCCCTACATCAATTGATATTATTACATGTGGCATATTAGTGTTTATTATTTGCAAAAACTAAAAAAAATGATGTTATCCATTTCAATACTAGCAAATTAATGGGGATTAATATGTAAAATTTATGTATAACATGGTCGATGGCAGCTTCTTCTGCCATCTAAAGATACTTAACCTAAGAACACACAGACTTTAATCAGGGAGCTGATGTGAGAAGACTTTTTTGAGCAAAGGTCGAATGAGTCTTCTTATGATGAATCTGTTAAAAGTTCTAGAGTTTCTCTTAGTTTCCTGAGAGTGTATCTCATCTGTGATACTGGTTAACTGCATGATTAAATTAACACAATCACCCAAACATTTATTGAATCTCAGTAGAAAGCAGAAGATTCCCAAGAAAATGAAGGACTACCAATGCGAACCCTGGACGCCTATCTTCTAGCTTGTTCTTACATATGTATAGTGAATATCATGCATTTGACTTTGATAAGCAAAAATCATTTATAATTCCCACAATTATATAGATAGACGCCTAATAGAATGAATTCACACAATAGTCAGTTCAACACTAATCTCTTGATAATCAGAAGATCATCCAACCCCTTCTTAAAAAATGTCATCTCGAACAGCCACCTGATTAAATTCTGACTTGTAAATTTATGTGTTTTGGGGGTAATCATCTTTCTGTACCAATTAGGTTGCCAGCGACTGAAGATGATGAACGTCTCGCTGAAACTTGGTTTCGCAATAAATTGTTCCAAAGTAAGGTGGTTTCCTTCCTGCATTTTGCATTTACATGTACATTACTGTACTTCTTTATATATATATATATATATATATATATATATATATATATATATATATATATATATATATATATATATATATATATATATATATATTCTACCATTTGAAATTTTCGTGTCAGAAGAGCTAAAAGTCTGGTTCCCGTCGATTATTTCATTATAGAGAAGATTTACGACGTGACGAATCAATTGGGAGCATTTTTCTTTTAAAGTGGCTCCGCAGTCACTCCATAAATGCACGCCCGCTCATTTTTCCAATTCGCGTCCCACCCACCGCACCCCAAATCTCCACCCTTTATAATCATACACACGCAATATATATATATATATATATATATATATATATATATATATATATATATATATATATATATATATATAAACGCAAGTTCCGTTCGTATGTCACACTTTTTTGGTTTATTAAACCCCCACTTCGTTCTTAGATATAATATGGAGTTCTTTAGACGCATTGCCAGCTTCTCAGATCCGAGTGGGTTTCTTAGACACCCAATGGGTTCCCGAGGATTTCTGGAACCCCCAGGGGGAGGAGGAGAAGGGGGGGGGGATGAAAGAGAGGGGGGTAGAGGCTGGATTGGGGAGTGGGAGGAGAGAGTGAGTGAACTCAAGTGGTCGTGGAGCAGGAGAGGATGTGCTTATTCCTCGACTTCCTCTTATTACAAATGATCACCAAATTGATTTTAAACGACTGCAGTTTTCATTGAGGCTTTGCAATGACTATCAACAAATCGAAAGGTCAAACTCTGAAAGTGGCTAGGTTCCAGTTGGAAGAAACAGGCTTCTCACATAGACACTGTACCCGACAGGCTGCAGGGTTGGTAGGGCAAGAAACCTCTACTTTAACGCACCAGGAGGGAAAACTAAAAATGTGGGTTACACGGAATTTCTTAAATGACTTTAGAGTATTGTTTTACAACATTTCTGTACGTGAATAAACATCACTTACTAGAAAAACAACCAACGTCAATCGAACAATTTTGCAGTTCCTGTCTATTGCGATAAAAAATTAACAGGAGAGAGAAAAAATAGAGAGAGAGAGGGGAGAAGGGGGTGGGGGAGTTATGGGAGAGAGGAGGGTGATAGTGAGATATGGAGGAGAAGAAGGACGTGAAAGATGGGGAGACGGGGGAGAATAGAGAGGGGGAGAGGAGGAGAGGGGAGATGGAAAGAAAGGAGTGCTATTTTGGCGGTAGAGGTCGCGTTTTGAGAAAATTATTGGCCGCCCTTGGGCGAGTAATTTCATCTAATATATATATATATATATATATATATATATATATATATATATATATATATATATATATATATATATATTATATGTAAATATGCTCCCTTTATAAGGAAAGCATTAATATAATTTGAGAAATTATTATTAATGAAATATAAAGCAGGTGAATAACAAGAGTAAATTAGATAGACTAATAAGTAATTAATTTCATGACTGACCCGATACCAGCAATGTATTACGAAATTTGAAGTCATAATATATATTTGTATGCTCAAAATGATTGTCCTTAAGTGAACATAAAATATACATAAGTATATATGTGTGCATAAGTATATGTATGTATATGTATCTATATATATATTTAAATCTTATTAAGAAGCCAGAAGAAAACAACCTCCCAAAACCAATGTTTACATTTGTATTCAGCAAAATCCGGGAGCAAATCGTATGAGCTGACCCCATCCCCCTGGCAAAAACTCGTTTTTTGGATAATTTCGCACAAAGCCATGCTATTCCCTCCCCCCTGTTAAATAAGAAGCCCTCTGAGATTGAAAGCCCCCTCCTTCAAAAGCACTTTCCTTTGTGATGAGGTAATCTTCCTCTTCTTCCGGTCCGTCCAACTCGCTAATAGATTATCTACAAATAAGAATCTCTCCCGTTCTTAAGAATCATACCAAGGAATCCTCTCCAACCTTATTTTAGGGATTACCTCAGATATAAAGAGAAGGCCCATGTACCACCCAAGTATGTTAAATTGAATTTTCCATTTTAACGCCTTCCTGGCACAGGTGAAATAAAGTAAGATTGGAAAAAGATACCTTTTGGAATAAAAATGGTAATTATGATCTTGCTCCACCTAATTTGGGTCTGAAAGCTCAGAAATAAACCTTCAAAGCTCAGTGGTGCATATCGTTTCCCTCAACAAATATGTTTCTTGAGCTACAAGTTTTTCATGATATATATATATATATATATATATATATATATATATATATATATATATATATATATATATATATATATAATGTATAAATATTTCATGAGCGCGAAAGAATGAGGAAAATGAATCTAACAAACCGCAAGAAACAGAAAACGGGAAAATGTTTCATGTTTCTTCGGAAATATTATTTCCTAATTCGCAAAAATTCCGTACAGTGGTGGGATTCGAACCGTGCACACTGAGGCAGCGAGATTATTTAATTGAGGTCAAAGCGGATGCTCGCTGCCTCAGTGTGCACGGTTCAAACCACACCCCTGTACGGAATTTCTGCGAATTAGGAAATAATATTTCCGAAGAAAAGTTTTCCCGTTTTCTGTTTCTTGCGGTTTGTTGGATTCATATATATATATATATATATATATATATATATATATATATATATATATATATATATATATATATATATATATATATTAAACGGTAACTTAGCTTAGAATTTATCAGAGACTGACCACCTACAAATTTGATATCATACCTTTCGAAAGCTGTAACATTTTTCAAATAAATTAAGCTAAAGTGATAATTATACTTGAAAAATCCCACTCCTGTTTGGTTTTCATCGATTTGTCGGCACCTCCTCTTTCAATACAGAGTTACTACTACATGACTGACTGCTGTAACCACAACTAAGTCGCACTTCAAGAGGGACCCTAAGGTCATGGTCCCGTTCGTATCTTCAAGAATCGTTACGCCATCCAGTGCTGAACCCACATCACCTTAAAACTTAACCAGGAAATTACTGCCCATCCACATCATTGGCGATATATATATATATATATATATATATATATATATATATATATATATATATATATATATATATATATATCAGTGCTTGGAAATCGAATAGATTAACCTTTAAAATCTATATATTTTCAAACTGGAATCGAAAAAAAAAATCGAACAGAAACATTTTTGAAAACTCAAACCGAAAAGAATGAAAAAAATCGATTTCGAACTTGAATCGATTACACTGGTCTGTGTCAAAAATGTTCCTGAGGGTTTCATAGGTGATTCTTAATGAAATTTGTCTCATAAATCCAAATCAAGCATACATATTGCTCAATTAGGTTTACTTTTTAAGATACAGACCAAGCTCTTTAGATGGCGTTAGAGAGCTCAGTCTCTAGCTGACCGCGAGCGCGAGAGGTTATGTGTTGCTTGCTCATTCTCCAACTAAGTGTTGGTTTTTTAATCCATGACTTTTCTCATCTAGGAACAGTGTTTGAGGTGTATTTCTAAAACTTTATTTATCTCTGTGAATTTATTTGCAGGCAAATACATTAGCAAAACTCCTTATATTTCATAAAAATGAATAGAAAGTGTAAAAATAGTCCTGATAGATTTTGTTTTGTTTGTGGAAAGGTAACTTTTAGTGACCAGCAATGCACTATAACGCCGTTAGTAAAGTTCCTTTACAATGTATATTTTGAAATAAAGCTAGGTGATCGAGACAAAAACTTTGCTCCACATATGTGCTGCAAAGCCTGTGTCATAGCCTTAAGACGCTGGAGTGAGGGCAAAACGAACAGTTTGTCATTTGGTGTACCTATGGTGTGGAGAGAAGGCAAGGACCACATTACAGACTGCTATTTTTGCATGACAAATCTTAAAGGTGAGATAATTACTTTAACAATATAGTTCTTGACAAATCTAGAAATGTTTATACAAATCTTTTGGTAGCCTATTAAAATTGTAATTGTGATAAAAATAGTGTATTATGCTGGTAGAAAAATTGTGGTTAAATTGTATATAAAAATTGATTGTATTTAAAAATTGTAAATTTACCTGGTATGAAAAATGTGCATAAAAATGTGGAAACGAGGGTCGAGTGAATTAAAAGTATGTAAATTAAGTATGCGAAACTTTTTTTCAGGTGTCAATAAGAAGAACAAACACACTGTAGTCTATCCTGATGTTCCTTCTGCCATTAAACCACAACCACATGGTCCAGGAGTTCCAGTTCCTTTTCCACCTAAAAATACTGAGCTACAAGACAATATAGAAGATATAGAAGTGGATGACACTGACACTTCAGTGACATATCAGCCTACGTCTACAATGAATTTGCCAAGACCACTCACTCAAGGTCAATTAAATGACTTGACTAGAGATCTTGGTCTTTCTAAAGAGAACGCACAACTTCTTGCATCCCATCTTAGTGAGAGCAACCTCCTCTCTCAAGAAACTACATACTTTTGGTTCAGAAATAGAGACGAAGAGTTTCGAAAGTTCTTTGCAGTTGATTCTTGCAGCTCTTTGGTGTATTGCAATGATTTTAAAGGTTTAATTGAGGCACTTGGCGTTCCTTACCAACCAAGTGAATGGAGGCTCTTTATTGATTCTTCTAGCAGAAGTTTGAAGGCAGTACTCTCAAATATTGGCAATAAAATGGCATCTGTACCTATTGGCCATTCAGTTCAGTTAACAGAATCTACGAAAATATGAAAGTATTGATTAATACAATCAAGTACTCTAACCAGAACTGGTTAATATGTGGTGATCTCAAGGTAAGATATATTTTACTTTATTGAACTTGTTAAATATTTCAAGAAATGTTTGTTTCTAAATACCAATGACAGAAGGATATTATACACATATTAGTTTCTCCCTACCCCTAATAAACTTAGTGAAAATTGCCTATGCAAAAAATAGAAGTTCTTAGAAACCATGTACATCAATATGCATCAATATGTTTTCTTTCAGGTTGTGTGCCTTCTTCTTGGGATGCAAGGAGGCTACACAAAATATCCATGCTTCATGTGCTTATGGGATAGCCGGGCGGATAGTCTTCACTATAAGCAAAAAGACTGGCCATCTCGAGAGGCATTCTAAATTGGCTGCCACAATGTGGTAGCTCAACCTCTAGTCCCTCCTAAAAATGTTTTACTGCCTCCTCTTCATATAAAGTTTGGCCTGATGAAGAACTTTGTCAAAGCACTGAATAAAGAAGGCCAAGCTTTTAAGTATCTACTGCAAAAATTCCCACAGATCAGTGATGCCAAGCTCCATGCAGGCATATTTGATGGTCCCCAAATTAGAACTCTGTTAAAGGACAAGCATTTTTACACCAATATGGAAGCCAGTGAACAAGAAGCATGGCGAGCGTTTAGTAAAGTAATCGACGCTTTTCTGGGAAATAAAAGAAGCTCAGAATATATCTCACATGTAAATTAGCTTATGAAAAGCTTCGAAAAAATGGGAGCTCGCATGTCGATAAAAATGCATTTTATCCAGTCACATCTTGACTATTTTCCGGCAAACTGTGGAGATTATAGCGAGGAACAAGGAGAAAGATTTCACCAAGACATAAAGACGATGGAGACAAGATATCAAGGACGCTGGGACATCAACATGTTAGCTGACTATTGCTGGTGTCTTAAACGCGACGAACCAACATCGCTTCACAAGCGGAAGTCATCAAGGACTTCTTTTCTTGGAAAATAGTTTCTTTGCACTCCTGGTTAAGCTCATAAGTAGTCTGTAAGTTTAAAATTAATTAAAATAAAGTCGAATTGAGTCGGTATTTTTTGTATTACAAGTAATTGTAATTTATTAAATAACTTTTATATAAATGAGGGATTTTTTCAAAAATGGCCCTTTTCTAAAAAAAGTAGTGCGCTGTATCTCAAAAACCAGACCTGATTGAGCAAAATAAATGTCATATTTTAATTTAGGAGAACAATTTCGTTAGGAATCACTAAAGGAAACCGCAGGAACGGAAATTTTATTTTCAAACGCAGGGCTGTGTTATAAATGTAAGTTTGAAGCGAAAACGTCGAGTATCATTAATAAAATAATTTAGGAATTCCAAAGAAATAACGCGTTTAACTTGTGAATAGTAGGTAAATGTATATTTTAATCTTTCGTCCTAATCTTGTTTCGCTAATCACAGAATGACCCAAAGCTAAACCTCTCTTCTCAACTACCATTGCGAATAATATAACCATTGATTTGAATAGAAAGGTACACAGTGAATTTGGGCATCTGATCGAATAAGATCGAAAGCTTAGCAATTTAGTTTGTTTTTTACCAAACACATTCACTTAAAAAGAGATGAATACTGGACAAGTGATCCACCATCTACAAGATGAAATAAAAAAAGACAGTTAGAAGAAGAGAAAGTTGCCAAAGGAAATTAATTAAGGCAAAATACACAATGATCTTCAACAAAATTTGCATTCAGGAAAGACTGCTACCCAACTACACTAATATATATATATATATATATATATATATATATATATATATATATATATATATATATATATATATATATATATATATATATAAATATATGTATATATATATATATATATATGGAAAAATATCCAAGACAAATTGGTGCGGTTAAGGTAATGGCATAATTAGACAACTGCTCTGCTTCAGGTCCAGCAGGTGATCCTATCCTCCTTGAACTGGAAGACAACACTTAGGGATGACCCATCCCTAAGTGTTGTCTTCCAGTTCAAGGAGGATAGGATCACCTGCTGGACCTGAAGCAGAGCAGTTGTCTAATTATGCCATTACCTCAACCGCACCATATATATATATATATATATATATATATATATATATATATATATATATATATATATATATAATTAACTGTTTTTACTAGTTCAAAAGTGAGTTTCAAAATAAAGGGGACGATTAAGCTGTGTAGATAAACACTTCGTTTAATAAAGACTTTGTGTACAAAAGGAACTGGTCAAGATAGGTTTATCATTGTCCCCAACCTTCGCGAATGTTTTTTATATATAATAATAACATTCCTACGACTTTTAAACATTTCATCCCTTCTTCTATTTTAAATGAGGCAAATAATATGTCACATTCTCTTACGGTAAATCCATCTAATTGGTGGATTTCATCTTCATTACAGTAACCAAAGATCTCAACTTGAGGCAGCCAATTTGGTAACGTAAGCCCGATATTCTTAACATACGCGCAAATCCCTCACCTCTAAAACCGATCTGAATGTTATGGGAAGGAACTTTCCTAAACAAATGAAATGAAAGAGTTGGACCCGTCTTTTAGTCACTTGGTTCGACATATTTAATCCAATCTTATATTATCTATTATATGATTAATAAAAAAAATCATAGAATTTGCGGTAACAGATTCCTATTAAAAAAAAATGCCGTCTCACTCGAATCACACGCGCTTTGAGAGACTTCACAAGAGAGTTACAAGGAGTTAAAAGGAAAGAAAGTACCCTAGGAGACCTTACGGTCCATTCAAAGAGGGTACCTTTGGATTAGCAATCGAGCGCGCACATGGCTGTTCAATTGTTTTGCGTCCCTAAACGGCTACTTTTCAAGACTTTGTCTAGTCTTGACTTGAACTGGTCAACAGATTCACTGTTGACAACTTCCACTGGAAGTACGTTCCACTTACCGCAGATACTGTAGGTGAAAAAATGTCCACACAGATTGCGGTTGGAACGCTTCGGTTCAAGTTTGAAGCCGTGATTGCGCGTTCTGTTCTCACTCAGTGTGAAAATATCCCGGTAGTCAACATTGTCGAACCCTCGAAGTATTTTGAAAACTTCGATGAGCTGATCACGCAGTCTACGGGTTTCCAGCGAGAACAGATCTAATTCCCTTAGTCTATCCTCATAACTTTTATGTCGGATAGAGGGAATCAGCTTGGTTGCCCTAGCTTTTACGCGTTCCAACCTTGCGATGTCCTTTCGAAACAAAGGACTCCAAAATTGTACGGCATACTCCAGGTGCGGCCAAACGAGGGAGTTGTACAGACAAAGTACTATCTCCTTGTTACGGTATCCAAACTGGCGCTTTATGTAGCCTAACATCCTTTGGGCTTTCTTCTCTGCCTCGATGCACTGTTTCGAGAACTTGAGGTTGCTAGTGATAGTTACACCCAAGTCCTTCTCAGTGTCACTCGATTTAAGAGCAGTCCCCTTAAGGATATACTGAGATTGGGGGTTTATGTGGCCGATATGCATCACTTTGCATTTGTTCACGTTAAAAGGCATTTGCCACGTGTCAGACCACTCCCCAATCTTCCCAAGATCTTCCTGCAGGTGGGCAGTATTTCCATCCTTTGTAACGTTCATACCAAGCTTGGTATCGTCGGCAAATTTGGAAATCTTGGCAACCATGGCATCGTCCATGTCGTTGACGTAGATGATGAATAGTAGTGGTCCCAGGACAGAACCTTGAGGCACCCCGCTAGTAACGGGCACCCACTCAGAAGCCTGTCCATTCACCACCACCCGTTGCCGTCTGCCACTTAGCTAGTTCTCGATCCAGCCGGCTACTTTTCCGTCTATGACCAGCGCTCTCACTTTCCGGAGAAGGCGGCGGTGTGGTACCTTATCGAAGGCTTTCTGAAAGTCTAAGTACACCACATCCACCGCCTTGTCCCGATCGTGCTCATTGAAAACGAAGTGGAAGAAGTCCACATGGTTCGTCAGGCATGACCGTTGCCTTCGAAAGCCGTGCTGCAACACCTCAGTAGCAGGGTTGACTCTAAATATGACGTTATTTTGTCCACCATGATGCTTTCCATGAGTTTACCGACTATCGAAGTCAAACTGATAGGTCAGTAGTTTGACGGTTGGCTACGGTCTCCTTTCTTGAAGATAGGAGTCACCTCCGCTTCACGCCAGTCTCTAGGAACGCATTCGGTCCGGATTGACATTTTGAAGATTGCGCTCAGGTGTCGTGACACTTGATCGCGCACTTATTTTAACACTTTAGGTAGAAATCCATCCGGGCCAGGTGACTTATTCGTCATTAGGTCACTGATCTTCTTTTTTATTTCCCCTTCAGGGAAGTCCATATCCTCCAGCTTTTCCCCCGAGTAGGAATCCATTGACTGGGGGATGGAACCACACTCTTCAGTAAACACTGAAGAGAAGTAGTCGTTGAGGAGGTTAGCATTTTCTGCAGCTGAGTACTTTAATGTCCCATCCTCATTCCTCAAATGGCCAATCGTTCGATGGATTGGTTTACGGCTGTTTACATATCCAAAAAACTCCTTGGGATTCTCTTTACAGAGTCTCGCCACTCGGAGTTCCTGAGACCGCTTAGCCGCCTTTATGCTGGACTTCACTCTCCTGGCTAGCCTCCGGTATTCGTCAAAGTTACCCGAGATTTTCGATTGCTGGTTCACAGTTCTCCTCTCCCTAAGCAGTTTGCCGATTTCTCGATTAAACCACTTAAGTGAACAGAAGACCGACAGGGACATTTCAGAGGGATGAAACGTGATTGAAGACTCATGAATGTGGTTTTGAAACTGTTCCACGAGTCTTTAACAACATCGTACACTTCTAGCCTTGCGTCAGTCAGTCCAGCACGAAGACATGCAAAGTCTGCTCTTTTCAAATCGAGTTTCCTTGATTTACTAGTTGCAGGCCATGCCTCCGTTACTTTGACTACAAATCTAATTAATCGGTGGTCACTGCCACCGAGCTCTTCGCCAACAGAGAGGTCCTCAACGATGTCATCCTCAGAGGTGAAAACCAAGTCAAGGATATTGTCTCCTCTCGTCGGTTCCTGACCCATTGAGTGAAGAACTCGTTGTTTTCGAACTCCAGGACAGATGCGTTCTCGCCACAGGGTTCTCTGGTTTCCCAGTCAACTTGTGTGTTGAAATATCCCATGACGATACACACTCTGTCCTCGACAAGTTCTCCTAGTAGCGGGTACATATCTCTGTCCTTTTCAACGAGTTGGGCAGGAGGTCTATAAAGCACCAGGGTCCTGTATTTTGCAGGACCTATCTTTAGGTCAACACCTAGTAGTTGATGGTCGGATACGATGTTGCAATCCGTCGAGTTGAGAGTATCCCTGACATACAACATCACACCGCCACCCTCTCTGTCTGGCCTATCTTTCAGGAAGAGCTGGTAACCGGGAATCGTGAATTCACCTTCAAAATCTCGGCTTGAGGTTTTTATCTACGACTCCGTTATGGCCACTATCTCAGGTTCTTCTGATGCTACGAGGCCACGAAGTTCTAGAAACTTGTTTCTGATAGACCTCGCATTAAACAGAAGAACTTTGAGGGAGTCTCCGACTGTAGGACTCCCTACGCTCTTCCGTTTCCCGCTTTCTTTCTCTGTGGCAGGGTCACTCCCCTCTTTGTGACTTCAGAAAAGGTCGTTCCTGGAGTAACACGGGTGTACTGGCGTATTTCCTCCTTTACTCGGGGTCTGACACTTCTTTGGGTCCGCTCCACAACATCCTGGATCATGTTCGCGAGTGCAGCTTTCCCTTTCAATGAAAGATGCACTCCATCCCTTTTGTACAGGTCATTTCTCTTGTAAAAGGTGCGGTAGGGGTCTACGGAAAAGACTCCTTCCGCCGTACAAAGATCTCTCAGGCGTTGGTTTATGGAGAAGTTCCTCGCGGGAGTATTGCGGGATGGACCTCGTCTTGGGAGTATCCTGACCACGGCACGTCTGCGGGTTTTTAGCCCACAGTCGTCAACTCCTCCCATAACCGTAGTCAGGATCTTCCCGGTGGCGCCTACCTTGCCTCCTTGTAGGTAGAGATCGTTGTCACTTGCCATGAGGGCAACTACTGAGTTCTCGGAGATCTGAGATTTCTCAGCCTCCACCCTTATTTCTCCGTTCCTCTTTCCTGGAAGGCAGCTAACCTTTACACTGGTGCGAAGGCGGGCCGCTAGAAAGGGTTGTATATCCCGCGCTTGGGAGTCACCGATCACGATGACCCTCGCGTATTTGGGTTCAGAGGACAGAGGCTTCCCTTTCACTATAGGCTCTTTCGATTCCTCTTTCTTCCCCACTATTTTGTTTTTTTCTTCTTCTTTTTCTTCTTCGTTGTTTCTTTCATTTCTACTTTCTCTTCTGTTTTATCTACTGTTTTTCGTTTCTTACTCTTCCTTTTCTTCTTTTTGACGCCCTGAGTAACCCCAGCAGCAGCTGGCTCTGGGACGTCGGATGGATGGCCTATCTCTATCGAGGCGGTGCTTAAGGGCTCAACAGAGGAGCCATCCGCGTCGTTGGGAGTTTCTTGTTGCTCTTGCTCTACCTTGGTGGCTTCAATCTCTTCAATGATGGCTTCGAGACGAGGGATTTGAGTCACATGCTCAGATTCTAGGATTTTCACCTTTTCTTCCAGCCGTCGTGTTTTTTTCTCAGAAGATTTAAAAAGTTCCTGAATCTCCTGAAGTTTTGCCCTTAGGATGCAGTCCGTGTAGATACTTCCAGGGTGGCATTTTGAGAAACACCCCTTCGGGAAATCTACGCACCATTTGTCCTTTTGGCATGTCGAGCAGGTATATTTTAACGCACCAGGTCCTTTCTTTGCAGTCATGCTGAAAACTTTATATCTCTGAATAATTTGTGACCACTCAATAAAAAAGAAAGGGGGTGGTGAGTTCGCCTCGCGTGAATCGCTCCCGCCTATCGATCGGAGAGGTTTCGGATCTTTCAGAAGGCACGCTCCTTGTGCTGCTGTTCGTCCGACCGAGTCGTCAAACCTCAGCGTGACGTGGCTTCCAACCAAGCAGCACTGACTCTCCCCGAAGGGGCCATCGATTTCTCACCAGGTGAACAACGGAGCACGCCCCGTACTAAACTCCTACTAGTTCCCTTCACGACGGCCAAGATCTCGGAGCAGCGTTTAATCGATATCCCGCCACACCAAGAGACTCGACCCAAGGCTTTTTATTGGCCTGGTAACCAGCCTGGGAACAAAGGGCCGTCACCTCGGACCAATGCTACCAGAGGCACCCGTCAACGGTCACTGGGAATGGTCAATAATTATGCGCCAGGGAAAGGGTTAACGGGGCACTACCCTCATCCCATTCATCATGCCCCAACGCCTAGGACACCTCTAGTCCTAGTCTCTCGCAACCAGTGAGCGTCGATTGGTGATGTTTATAGAGGTTCCAAAGCCTCTCTCCTGACGCATGAGGTAGCTGCCAGGTCCTTGTAAGTAGATAGAAGGAAAAAAAGGAGTGACACGATAGGAGTAGTCTTTTTTTTGTACTTTTTTTCTTTTGTATACGTGAGAGGGATAGGATTAAAGTATAAAAGGAGAAGGATAGAGTAGAAAAAGAAAGGAATGACACACTTAGTCTGTAACCTCGTTTCCGACCAAATTGACAAGGGAAACCCTGCCAGGGGTATCAGAAGCTAGGTATGACAAGGTATCCAAAGGAAAGTACATCATGAAAGAGATAAACAGACACCACGGAAAAGACATCACAAAAGAGGTAGGACAAGAAATCCAATGGAAGAGATATCATGAGACTGATAACAAGATACCCAACGTAAAAACGTCCCAATATAAGTAAAACAAGGAACATTGCGAGTGAGATATGGCAAGACACCTAACGAACGAGATATATTGAGAGACATACGACAAGACGACAAACGTAAGAGACATCATGAGAGAGATACGAAATACATCCGACAGAAGAGACATCATTAGAGTGGTATAATAAGATACCCAAGGGAAGAGACAAATTGAGAGAGGGATGACAACACACACACTCGAATTGACATCATGAGAGAAATACGAAAAGAAACCCACGGAAGAGATATAACGGGAGAAGTATGACAAGAAACCCAAGAGAGACTTACGACAATACACCCGACGGGAGCGACATCATGTCAGCGGTAAGAAAAGACACCCAACGGAAGAGACCTCACGGGAGAGGTACGACAAGACACCCAACTAAAGAGATAATGAGAGAGGTACGATACGACATCCAACCGAAGAGACAGTGAGAGAGGTAAAACAAGAAACCTAACGTGAGAGACCGCGAAAGACGTACGGTAAGACACCCATTGAAAGAGCCATACTAAGAGATGTACGAAATCACATCCAACGTAAGAGACATCATAAGAGAGCTACGACAAGACACCTCAACGGAAGAGACAGTACCAGAAAGATAGGAAAAGAGTCCTCAACGGAAGAGATATCACAGGAGATGTACAAAAAGACACCCAACCGAAGAAAAACCCAACGTGAGAGACATCGTGAGAGAGAAACGACAAGACGCCCAACAAAAGAGATATAACGAGTAAGGCATGACAAGACTCCTCAACGGAAGCGATATCACGAGAGAGGCACGTTAAGAAACCCAATGGAAGAAATATGACGAAAGAGACACGAAAAGAAACCCAACGTGAGAGATATTACTAGAAAGGTACGACAACACACTTAACGTAAGTGACATTATGCAAAAAGTACGATGAGTAACGCAACAAAAGAGAAATGGCGAGAGAGGCACGATAAAACGCTAAGCGAAAGAAACATCACAAGAGAGGTACGACAAGATACCGAAAGAAATATATATCACGAGAAAGGTACAGCAATAGACCTTAACGGAAGAAATAGCATGAGAGAGTTACGAGAAGACACCTGAACGGAAGAGACAGGACGAGAAAGGTAGGTAAAGGGTCCTCAACGCAGACATCACGAGAGAGGTAGGTCAAGAAACCCAACAGAAGAGACAGGATGAAAGAGGCCAGACAAGACACCCAATGGGAGACATCACGAGACAGGTACGGCAAGACACCCAGCGGAAGTGACATTACGACTGAGGTATGACAAGACGCCTAGTTAATTATATATTACGAGACAGGCACGACAAGACACCCAAAGGAAAACACATCACATGTACGAAAACACACTCAACGGAATATACATCACGAGAAAGGTACAAGTCACCTCAATGGAAGAGATACCGAGAGAGGAACATCAAGGCACCCAAAGGAAGAGAATTTAAGAGACAGCTACGAAGATATACCCAGCGGAAGAGACATCACAAGACAGGTACGATATGACACCCAATGGAAGAGACGGCAAGAGAGGTACGACACGAAACCCACACATGTTCGATGGGGTTGAGATTGTTGTTGTGTTGAAAGGTGAAATATCTTTCAACTCCCTGTTTCCTTGCCGACTGTTTCACATTTTCATCGAGTATGTGCTGACAGTTTTCAGAATTCATAGTCACATATATCATTTTTAATGTACCGGTGCCAGAAAGAGCATAACCCCGATCACATAATCAAACCTCCTGCATGTTTGACAGTAAAGACGGTGTTCTTTTCTGTGAAGCTTCGCCAGATCTCCGCCAAACATACAATTCGTCGTTTCACCCACAAAAGCACGATTTTGTCTCATCTTACAATAGACTTTTATTTAACTTCACTTGGCTATCTACTAGATGCTCTTAAACGAACACCAAACGGTGTTCCTTTTAGGGACACGTCCATGAAACCCTCCCTAGTGTAAATAAAGTTGTAATGTTACAGTATTTACATCTACACCGAACGCTTCAAGATTTGCTTGTAACTTATTCGATAAGGTTTTATGATAGTTTCTGTCTTTATCATAGATCTAACCATCTCTCGGGCTCAATTTCTATGGTCGACTTTCACACGCCCGATTTAATGAGAAACTATTAAATTTATACTTAACAATAATTTTCCTTAAAAAGAAATTAGAATGATAACAATGGAGGAAACTTATCTATATCTATGAGTGCCCTTGTAGAGTTTAGCAATAAGGTTTCGTGCCGATCCTGAATGCTAAGCATTCTTCCCCATAAGCCTCTTGAAAATGCTTCCTCGTCTAAGGCGGAACAACGAATGGCAAATCTGGCACGTAATTGAGCAGCTAACTTATCCTTCTTGAACGTTCTAGTTTATTGCAGAATCGTTTGGAAAACGTTTTATAAACTCATGGAGTGTCAGCTTATATGAAAACAAGCCTATGTAATCATTAAAACACAAAGAATATCCATGTTAACTATAATTTTGTACTCTCATAGAGAAATCGAGCTTTTATTTCTATAATCTCATGTTCTAAATGATTTAAAATATACCATGCACGGAACAGAATTTTCTTGCTACAATATGAGCACGAAAAACAGATTAAAACTTGCATAAAGAATCTGCCAATGGGGCCATACATTACTTATCCCCGCATATATATATATATATATATATATATATATATATATATATATATAAAGAAGGAGCAAATGCAAGTTCTGCGGGTGATAGCAACCACCACAGGGCTTTCGCCATATTTATTTTCTGCTTAGAGAGATACTGGGTTTGATGGGGTAACGCTTTGGGAGAAGTAGAGTCACTGTTCCTGGTAGCTCAGTGGTAGAGCATCTGACCGGCAATCAGCAGACCCAGGCTCGAGTCCAGGCCAGGAATTTCCAACTTTTTTCCTCTGGCGTTATCTCTGTCTTCTCCGTAAAGGATTGCCTTCATTGTGCCGCCCTCTGCTCTCTTTGATTCTAGTGTTCTTCTAATGTCCCTTTCTCTTGCCTCTAAAAAACTCCTGTTTCTTGTCTCATTCCTCATTCGCTTCCAATTTCTCTTTCTTGTAATATATATATATATATATATATATATATATATATATATATATATATATATATATATATATATAGAATGAAAAAACTCAAAAAGTGGCACGTGAGGAAAGCAATAATATGAAAATTAACCGACAGGAAAATGAAAAGATGAATCCAAGCACTTTCAAACTATATTTGCAAGTTCATTTTCAAGGAATGAACATGCAAATATAGTTCGAAAGTGCTTGGATTCCTCTTTTCATTTTCCTGTGGGTTATATATATATATATATATATATATATATATATATATATATATATATATTAGTTTGGATGGGTAGCGGGGTTTCTTGAGTGCATATTTTGTTAAAGACCATGGTATATTTCGCCTTAATCAATTTCCATTGGCAACTTTCTATTCTTCTAACTGTCTTTTTTATTCCATTTTGTCGATGGTAGATCACTTGTCCTGTATTTATCTCTTTTAAGTGAATGGGTTTGATAAAAACCGAACTAAATTGCTGATCGAATAAGATCGAAAGCTCAGCAATTTAGTTTAGTTTTTTACCAAACCCATTAATTTAAAAGAGAGATGAATACAGGAAAAGTGATCTACCATCGACAAGATGGAATAAAAAAGACAGTTAGAAGAATAGAAAGTTGCCAATGGAAATTGATTAAGGCGAAATATACCATGGTCTTCGGCAAAATCTGCATATATATATATATATATATATATATATATATATATAACAATTTCATGCCATAAGTTGAGAAATAATGGATAGTAAATATAAATTAGCGTGCTAATCATATATTTGCATACATTATTTTCCAGTGACATATATGTGTGTATTATCTCCCGAATTATTTAAATTGGAAACATATAAAAAAAAGAAAGCTGATATATTATGACATATTCATCCATAAATCTTTTGAACTTATCCAGTCTTAGTTTGGTCTCTCGTTCGCGTTGTCCCATCAACACACAACTCCTCCTTAAGACCACCAACACGCGTGAGCGTCTATACATAAAACTACACATATTTTACTTGTGTATATTTTGATTTTCCTCACACGTGAAATGCTTTAATGCGATGGTCGAAGGTCCAAGTAAGGCGTAAATAGGATGATATTATTATCCAGAGAACGGAAACAGAAAAGACCATCATTAGTGGTAGTAATAGTAATGGGTAATATTAGTTTAGCCTGAAGGAAGTTGGATCAGATGCTGTAAAAACTATAGTCAAAGATTCTTACACTCCTCATAAGGGGTTCATTCCATCATTCCATGGTTTTTCAGATTCTTACAGTTCATTTGAGTGGTTTATGCAGGTCTTTAGAACTCTTTAAAATTCTTTTGTATGGTCGTTCTAAGACCTTACACATTTTGGAAAGTTCTTTCCAGATACCATCCTAGTGTTGTATTTTAGGTATTTGTACCTCCTTTAAATCCCTTTTAGGTGGTCTTTTGGTGGATTTTGGGTGGTCTTTGAATGTCCTTTGAGATCCTTACAATTTGGGGGAGACGTCTCTGCAGGCATTTGTTCCAGATGTTGAGATTGCTTCTTCTTCTTACTCCTGGTTTTCAAAGTTGTGGGTGTTTGCTATTGTTCTACTCCATCTCATCTACCACTTCTTACATCCTACTTTCTTCTTCTTCCTTTTTCTATTTTGTTCTTCCTTCTCTTTTTTTTTTTATTTTTTCCCTCGATTTAAACAGTTTCCTCCCTAAACCAATCCGTTGTCTTTTTTTTCTCAATTACACTATTTTCTTGTTTTTGCTTCTCGACAAAACATGCTCACGTGTGTTCTCTCCATTCCTTTCTTTCTTCTTTCTCTCTATCCTCACTTTAACATTATTATTCTCTCATAACACTACAAGTGACTCCAAGTCATCATTTTGAAGTGTTTTTTCTAGCTGTAAGTGTTCATACTTTTTTAATATTACCATTACGCTTTATACATCCAACATTCCAATTCATTTTCAATTATACGAAGTGAAAATTTCCTAACTTGTTACACCTAATTCCGTTTTCAATTCATTAATCCTCACAATAAATCCTTGATTCTCCGTAGTTCATATATGTCCTCCACTACAGGACAGTGCTCACTGTAACTTGGAAAATAGCCATTATCCCTCTTTTCTATGAACGAAGATAAATGATTAATAAATTTAATGAAACCATTGTAACTAAAAAGAAATCACAGCTTTGTTCCATTAAACATCGACAAAATTAAAATACTTCTTAATCTACAAGAAGTTCTCAATAGGTCAAGGTATAAAAAAATATCAATAGCACGAGTACACATTCCTAAGGATTATCAACAAAGCGACATATTATGTGTACATAGGGAAGAAGAATTGGTTTTATGTAAACAGAGAAGTTGGTTTAAAAGGAGATGAACCAATGGAGGTATAATAAAAGAAAAACAGATACGACTTTTCAATGTTTACTGTCTCTATCAAAATTTTCTCGCTCTATCTATATATTTATATATCTATCTATCTATTTCTCTGTGGCAAAATTATTTGGGCGGTCCCTTAAAGAAACCGGTTGGGCAAGTCACCTTGTGGGAGATTAATTTGTCAAATAAGATAAAACCTGGTTATTGTTAACTCATAATTTCAGTTAAAACAAACTTAACAAAACAATAAGAAATTCTATGGTCTCATTAATTCACTTGAGAAAATCTTTTAAGGCGCGAATATTATTTATTGACGAAAATAGATAGCATTTTTTGTTGTTATTGTAAAAAAAAAACGCGTTTTGAGCATATAATCTGATCTTCAACATTTTTGACAAGAAATATGATTTTATAGCAAAAGAACTTGAAAAATAGTTCATCATAGGTTGTTTTAAAACTAGTGTTCCTTCATAGAAATATTTCCCTGTGTCCAGTTTCTTCAATAAATATCTGGGTTTCTTTTTTTCTATGACCTTATGACGGTAACTGGAATGCATTCATGATTGTGCGTATACTATTGAAAGAATTTGGCAATGTTTATAATGGGAACGCATCGCCATGATGAAATTTAAATTACTTTCCGGTATACCATCGTAAAGTGGCACCTGCCATTACTAATACTTCATACAATGTCATATCGTGCATACCCGATGTCTAAATTACACCTTGCATTGTTCAGGAACCCTTGATTTGCCGTATTAATTTAGCAAATGGGCGGAATTGTTGCAAGAAAATGAAAACAGGAGAGATAATTTAATTCCCCCATTAAATTTCGCTTCTCTTTTCAATGACGTTTCTTCAATGGCAACTATTGTGGTTTGTAAATTACGCCAAGGGCCGAACGAAAGACGACGTATCCGTTCATAGGTCAAAGATCACATCTTTTTGAAATGCAGCGCGATACAATAAAGGGAAGTGGGGTAGGTTATACCCTCTATTGCATTCGGGTTGCGTCCAAGTTGCATTAATAGGCCTTTGCCCTCCTTGTATCCCTTGAACTTTGCAATACATTTCATGGGAAGGAAGCTTCGATTGCTCCACAAAAGTCAATTTTTTAACACAAGATCCTACGGTTGTGCCGGAGGAAGTAAAAGCTACTGAGTCTTGCAATGGTTTTAATAATCATTGGTTGTATGTATAAGTTTGTGCAGAAGGTAATAACACTTGCAGGGGGAAGCGGTATGGCCATCTTCAAAAGTCTTTCCCTTTTCAAAGGTTCCAAGCAAAAGGGTGAAAGGTCACGTTCGTACTTTTGAGCACTTTGTACATATTTGTTGGACCCACTAAGCTAATTGCCAGGTCTTAAGGTTGACGAAATTTAGGATTGCAGTCTGTTATCTGTAGTGTCTCGTAACGATGGCAACGATGATGTGCTTGGAAGCGCATAAAAACCAAATGCAACTCTGCAAACCCAAAACCCTTATAGGAGAGCAAGCGAATCGTTTCAAAGGTATTCCGTTCTAAAGATATCCACTTTAGAGCGATGGCGGGGGCGGGGGGAATTTGGCCTCACACAGATAGCACCACCGCTATCTACTTATTAAAATAAGGCGAATAAACAGGCTGTCATGCCTGTGTTAATCATTTTCTGAGGTTATGTCCAGAATCTCATACAAGTACTTCTCAATTTAACATCGTTTGGAGAACATCCTAATCAAATTACTATCCGTGACTTTGTTCCTGAAGGACACCATTCGTTTCCAACGGGCCCCAATAGGCTTGCTCTCACAAGCCGAAACAACGGTTCACTCACTTGAGCAACTACTTATCACTCACTCACGTAAGCAACTCACACAAGCTCGCACCCAAACTTATTCTTACACTTCACGTCATACGCCTCCATCAAGTTATTGTTCATTACTCGAAGCGCTCACGATTCTCGCTGACCCCCTTTGCCTTCGAAAATCCGCCCAAAGTACTATGCTCTTCTTCACGTACCTCCGCTCCTTCAAGAGGGACCCACGTGGCCTTAAGGCTGTAATCTGTTAGTATCTACTTATTAAGGTAAGTATGTTCTCTATTTCATTTCAATATTCGAATGAGGAACTAAATATCAAAACTTTTATCGTTTGACCTGTTTATTTGCTTCAATAAATATTTATTCTTAAAAAGTTCTTGTTATAAAAAACTATTCGACTAACCATTGAATATAACCATAACCTTTTTTATTAGGCTTATTCTACCCTTGACCGTGCCGTTTTCATTGCTTTTATAGAACTTAAGTTCATTTCCTCAGCATACATAATCCGTTTCCCTTGCTTTTATAGAACTTACGTTCATTTTCTCAGCATATATAATCCATTTCCCTTGCTTTTATAGAACTTACGTTCATTTTCTCAGCATAGATAATTCGTTTCCCTTGCTCTTATAGAACTTACGTTCATTTTCTCAGCATAGATAATCCATTTACCTTGCTTTTATAGAACTTACGTTCATTTTCTCAGCATATATAATCCATTCCCTTGCTTTTATAGAACTTACGTTCATTTTCTCAGCATAGAAAATCTATTTCCCTTGCTTTTATAGAACTTACGTTCATTTTCTCAGCATAGATAATTCGTTTCCCTTGTTTTTAGAGAACTTACGTTCATTTTCTCAGCATAGAAAATCTATTTCCCTTGCTTTTATAGAACTTACGTTCATTTTCTCAGCATAGATAATCCATTTCCCTTGCTTTTATAACATTATCTTCAAAAGAAACAAGAACATCTTCGCAAAAGCTTAAAAACACCAGGTATTCATTTAAAGAACAACATAGGGAAACTTAAAGAGAGTATCTCGGGCATCATTTTTTTTTACAAAGATTCGTAATAAAGTGGCAAAAATAAATAAGTATGGAAGATTCATATCTTAAGTCAACCACGAAAAGAGCTTTGGGCTTATGTGGTGATGCACAGCTCTCTTGAATCAGCTCTTTTTCCACAATTGTAGGTCCCCTTGCGAGGAAAGGGCGATGATTTACCTTGTCGTTAGTAAATTAAAGTTTGAACCTTCTTTTTATATATAATGATTATTATGTTGGTAGAAAAGAGCATTCTGAGTTTCCTTGCTATCCATGTACCCACTCAGATAGGCACCATACGCTAAAAATCATCGGTAAAAAAGTGGTACTGCTCTCCTCAAATCAACCCGTTCTGAAGCTATCTTAGTGTGCATATGGCAACCTAATCTAACAACGAAATTAATATCATTCATATTCATCATAAAACATTTATATGCCCTTTATCCAAACAGTGTTTTCATTTAATTTTTGCAAGTCCCTGTAAAACATGATCATTCTATAGGATACAGCAGTAGTATAAACTAAATCCATATACAATGGTTATTCTTTATCAATTGAGAATTAAAACTAATACACCTTTTGAGCGATAAGAGAGGGAATGGTCGTAAGCTTCTTCCAAGTGCTATTATCCTCTTTAACTGAGTCCTAAACTTCTTATCTGCAATGAAAGTCATTTAGCTTTAAATAACGCATGCATCTTTTAGAGAAGCAGGACTCAAACAAACGTCAAATTAAACCTGAAATTGAATGAAAGAAGTCTTGACTTCGGTGATCCCAATGAATCATCAATTTACAGTTGAGAGAGCGAAGCGTTCTGGTGGCATTCAATGCGTTTGATAAACGGCATAAATTCAACCCACGGCATTAAGAGGATTATAAAATCTTGTAATGGTTTCTCACAGATATGAGAGATTGTAAGAGAATGAATAAACAATAACAATTAGCGTAACTTTTATTAAAAGAAATGAAAAACTTGTAATGGATCATAACGTTCGAATCAATAGATAGGATGACCGAGAAGTTGGATAAAACGACCAATGTTGAATGCTATTCTTTAACAGGTGTGTGTCATTGATACAGAAAAAGGAAATTAGCCATCACTTTAATAGAGGACATTAAAAGATTAATTATTTATTCCAGCGAAAAGAGATACAGCTCACTAATAAAGATCTATGAGTTATAAATATAAAAAAGTCGAATTAAACTCCCTAAAAATCGAAATGGAAAAGAAAGGGAAGGAGTTGATGAAAAACTTCTTTTAGGCCTCGAACTACGGAAATGGCGTCACCACTTGGTGGATTGACGCAAAAAGTAATTTAGGCCTACTGTATTTGGCTCCCAAGACATCGAAATTATAAGATCAATTTTGAAATTAAACCTTGAAGATAGATTAATAGTTAATCTCATTCTTGAATTATATAAAACGGAAATCAAAGAGAAGATTTTTAATTTAAGGCTGAAACAGATGTTATGTTTCCGACAATAGATTGATATTTCGCTGGATTTATCTAATAAATTTCAATCTATAAAAGCATTCAACCTCAGGCTACATTTTGAACTTTTGCAAACATACCTACGAACTCTAAACGATAATACGGTCACCCAATGTTTCTATTAATTAAATACAACATTGAAATGAAATTACTCGAATGAACAAACACGTTAATTACCCTTCTCTGTGTGCAAATTAAACATAATGAACACCCAAAGCTCCTAAATTAATCGAATAATCTCCAAGATCATTTTTGAAGAGAAACGTTAAATTTTAAATGTATTGAGAAGTGTTTGTAGAATTGAATAAACATTGGTTGGTTTGGTGACACTAAAATTTGGAGGAGGAAGGAAAAAAACGTCTCTGAAATTATTTTAAAGATATGGGAGACCACAAATAGGTAAAGAAAAAAAGGAGGAAAAAGCATACTTATAGATATGAACATTTCCTTTTTATATTGAATTAGCGATGAATTTAAGTTGTTTTATTTGCATAAAAAAGAATTTAGGTTAGTTTGTGAAGGAATTGTTTGTGTTAAATAATAAAACTGTTGTCAAAATCCTGACGAGGCCATTGAAAAGTTGAGTAACTGCTACTTCTACATGCTGAATCATTTAAAAAGTTAGCAGATTGATAAGAACACACCTATTATGTACCTAACCTTTCTTCATCCTTTTGCTACAACGCCACATGGGCCTGAGAGTTGCCAATTAAAAAAAAAAGCAATAATTCAGGAAGAAAAGAAAACATCCTAAATCAAGATTAAAATTATGGAAATGGAATGAATTCCGAGACCAATTTGTGAAATTTAACTGGATTTTAGACCAATGAACGGAAGAACCTACGAGAGCCAACTCAAAGATGAACGATGACTCACCAGTGTTGTAATGGTTTATTTAATAGAACCTACATTATACCTACTTGAAGCGAACGAATTAATTATTAAAAAGAGCAAACACAATAAAAATGACTTTATTATAACAGATTCTTAGATGGTCACGAACAACATCGCAGGGTTAGCAATGAACAGAGACGAACGTAATGACAAGAAGATCGAAATGGCGAATGGAAGGTACCGTTGCCGGTGATGAATTGAGAGATATTCCAAACGATCCGTACAAACAAGAGAAAAATAGAAAAATAAAAATACTGACTTTAGTCTACAATGGCATGGAACGGAAGGAAATAAGATTGTTGAGACGAGCTGCTGAGGGGAGAGGTCGTAAGGAGTTAGCTGCTTCGATGTGATGTATATGCGATGGCAGTGGACAGATAACCCAAGATTACCGAGTTGAAATTCTTGGCTTTTAAAATCGCTAGATACTCTTGGAGACAACCTTCTTGGAGAGTGCCGTAATTCACGGGTTAAAGATGAAATTCGATGAAACGATTGTATAGTATTCTCACTAAGGCAGAATGGCACTCGATCCAGCAGCACATCATTTTGTTTTTATTTTCTTCTATAGTGTAGTGTGTCAGGAAGAGAGGTTAATACCACCATGTGACCGAAAAGCCATGAGGCTGGGCACGAGGTCAGGCGACGCGGAGAAAAGTCGTGGGAACCGTGATAGACTCGAGCCACTTCCGCTGATAAGGCAGAAGCAAAAGTTCCAAGCGCGGGGGCGCAAGAAGACGCTGCCTGCCTCTCCGGGCGTTATCACGAAACCTCGCCTAAGTTCATCTCTAACCCTCGCTGGAGTATTTGGATAAGAAGATCTCCCTCCTTGGCCTGACGCATTTTCGCTTCCAGCCTGCTCATATATAATGCTTGGCTCAGCCAGGAAAAAGCATTATAAGCCCGCCTTTCTGCACAAGACACGTCGTTTTCTCAATTTAGCTCCGTTACCCTTCTCGAGCTCAAAAGCAAGAATTCTCACCGAAGGAGCTAAGCCCCAGTCAATTGGTTATTCTTGGAATTGGTTTTAACCTCGTCTAGCGCAAGTACTCCCTTGAATTTACTCCTCAATGTTAAACTCCATCGAGTACGATTTACTCGTTCGATCACTCGTCCCCTGTGTCGTCTCATAAAGCCTCCAACCCCAAGCTAGGCTCCAGTGACTAAATAGGTGTTTCGTATATTGGCTCAACAGCAGCCGCTCCTGATAATTCTTTAATATGATCTCTGTAAACTCTAAGTATTCATTTGCAACCTTTTCCATTATTATATATGTCCTATATCTCTTGTAATTATTAAAGATTATTTTGGTTCTCTCCGCTTCATAGCCCGAGTCCCACAGCCTTGTTTATTATGTTAACGGCCAATTGCACTCGATTCTTTAGATAAATCCTTCCACGCGCTCGAATTGGAAAACCCCATTCTCCTATCGTGCCCCTCATCTGCCGCTGCTGGGAGACGAGTGAAGGTCACTCAATTGACCTTGACCACCCACTCCGTCTGAATATAACATAAATATAGATAAGTGCTGGTCATTCTACCACATAAAGTATATATATATATATATATATATATATATATATATATATATATATATATATATATATATATATATATATATTTATTATAAAATCTGGTGTCAGGTTTAGAAGGGTATTTAAAGGGTCCTTTTAAAAGGTCTTTTAAAGGTTTTCTTCTTTTTTTTAAGTGGCTATAAGGTTGAAGGCTTTGACTATTAAGAAGGTACAGATAAATAATATTTTGCATTTTAATCTCCCATTTCTTTTGTGTAGCCATTTCTTATTTACCGTGTATGGTGCCTATATGTAATTTTTCGAGACTGTATATCTCATTTATTCCCCAGCGTAATTTCATTCTTCCAGACCGTGAAAGGCTCAGTAAGAATTGTTCTTTGTGTTAGTTGGGTAGAGGTAAAGGATCTCGCGTCAAGCTCGGTGAAGGCATTTATTTCCGAGTGTTTATACAGAAAATGATAATCGCGTCCGTGTGCGTAATTTTGTGTGTTATTTTTTAAGTTCGATAATACGTGACAACATGTCTTCGTTCGACCGATTCAAATCTCAAGGCGAATCCCTTGGACTAACAGGTAGGGATCTTCTGTCATGCATACAAGAGGAATAGAGAGTCGAGAGAGCGGAAAGGAGAGACAGAGAAGAGAGAGTGGTACAGAAGAGAAAGAAGAAAGAGAAAAATCCGCCAACGTAAATTGGAGGTGAGTAGAACAAGAATCAAGACGCTCTCCATCAACTCGCGAAACATGTCCCGCAAACTGCGTCAGTGAAACTCCCAATTTACAATGAAGGTGAAGATTTTTGGTCTTGCTTAACGCATTTCGAGAAAATATTCGAGGTTAACAACTGTGATATCCAAGCAGACGGCGTGGCCAAACTCCTGCGGTTGCTAAGTTATCAGCTCCGAGATATTGTTATATCTCTTCCGTTGGAAGAGGAACTGCTGACTGCGTATAATATGACCCCGGTTTTTCACCGCGCTCAATTTCGCCACGCCCGTATTCAACCCAATCAAACTTTTCGTCAGTTTGAGTATACGCTTCAGAGGGACTTCAATTTCTGGCTCGATTCGTCTGAAGTGCCCCACGATTATGAAGCCCTAGACGACTTCGTCATGAAATACCAGTTTTTGGCTTTGCTCTCTTCCGAAATTAGATCGTTTGTGAAGGACCACAGGTGTTCCACCTTCAATAAATGCATCGAAAAGACGATGTATTTTCAGCGCGCCATAACTGCTGCCCTAAGGAAGAGGAAAGACTGAACCGTCGTTTCCTGAGGCAAAAAGTGGTAAACCATATTTTTTTCTCCCTGTGACCAAAGTAAGTTCATGAAAGTAACTAGCCCCTCGAAGCCCCCAAACTTCTTTTCTTCTGGACCTAGGGACATCACACCCTTCTCATCAAATTTCCCGGCGTCATCCTTCCCTAGGAGGCCTATTGTGTGCTTCTTGTGGCGGTATTGAAGGTCATGTGAGTACCAACCCTACTAAGAGCTCTACATTTCGCACTGTTTTCGCAACCAAGTGCACCAAATTAGTGCTACCCCCGCGCCACTACCGTCGCAAACTGAACCGTCTTCCTCTTTGTCTGCCTCTACTGCCGCTGGCCACCATGTTAATTTCTTGTTTGAAAAAAGCTCCCCTGGAGGCTTAAAGTTTGAGACTCGAGCAGTAAATGGCTGCAGCGTCTCCACCCTTGTCCGAGATACAGGGTGTACTTGTATAGTGGTGTTGGACAAGCTACTTCCCCCGGTAGCTCCGAACCATGTCAAATTTGCGGTAGTACAGGACTACCTGGGGCGTGCAAACTGGTTCCCCATCGTGAAATGTTTCATCGAGTATGCATACTTTTCCGGCTGGGCTGAGGTAGTAGCAGCCCCAATAAAATTTTGCGCTGTTCTGATCGGGAAGTGCCCCTGCTTTCCTCCACCCCTGTGGCTCAACTCGTCCTCACGCGATCTCAGAAGAAAAAAGAAATAGAAACGCCCGGCCCCTTGAAGCCCCCGGCGATTCCGAGTTTAACAGCATTATGAATGATAAATTCGCGAAGAATCAAAAAGATTGTGATTCACTCCCTCCCCTCTGGACCAAAGCCCGGAATAAGGTACAAGAATCCACCCATGGAAACAAAGTCATCTCATATATCGTGCAGGACGACCTTTTGTACCACGCTTGCTTAGAAAGTAATAGTTCCGAGGCCTATGCCTTATGCATTCCCCACAACCATGTCTCGCCCATCTTAAAGACTGCCCATGACAGTTTATTCTCTGGATACTTCAGCCACACTAAAACGGCTCAGAGAATTTATAAATATTTTTATTGGCCCGGTGATGCAGATGAGATTTGGAGTTATTGCCGATCGTGCGATATATGTCAGAAGACAGCCGCAAACAATGAGGGATACCTGACCTTAGTTCAAACGAACTCAAGGGGCTAAAGCATATTTACATACAAGATGTAGAAGGATACCCCTTTTTTATCTTTCTTTGCAATGCTTAGCACATGGCTGGAAGCCACGTAGTTAGCCAGACCCCATGCGGCCGAGAGTAACATGGCGAAGTAAGCCCAGATGCCCTTCCCCCATCGTATGATCCAAGTAACGTGTGGAGAACATCCCCTACGCGGTCCTAAATTCCAACAGGTACCCCGCGGAGATAGCGAGAGGGAATAAAAGAACGGTTTATCGTCGAAAGTTTGGCGCCTCAGCTGCCCCCTGGGAATTCCCCAAAGTGGAGGTTATTCCCCATCTTCTGCATGAGGAGAGTCTCCATATTTAAACCCCTTTAGCCGCCTTGAAACAGTAGTAGTAAGAACAAGGCTCGCTCGCAAGAAGACATCCCTCGTCCCAAGTCGGTGTTTTTGTGTGTACCCAACCGAAGGCCGGACACTCTCTCCCTGGTAAGGCATCAACAGTCAAACGGAAGCCTCTGCACCCTACGTCTTCTGAAGCAGCTGCGCCGGATAACTCCTTCGAGCCCTCGAAGCACCCAGCCCTGTCGAAGTTACCCTGAAGTAGCCAGACCTCTCCAAAAAATCACCAAGGGTTCCAGCTCCTCCCTCAAGCCCCAGCTAAGGTTAGAACTTATGCCTTGAAAGCCCTGGAAGTAAGGTGCCGACCATACCCTTCCTCCCCACTCTTCTCCTGACGAAGATCCCTCCTTTGAAGACGCCGACAAGGTCGTCTCGCCGAGCCCCTACTTTCCCTCAAGCCTCCTTGAAGTCGCTGTCGCCCTCCAATCCGTAAGTCCCTTTTTCCCCCCCTTGAACTTGTGAGCCCATATGGATTTGACTAGGTAGCTCGAAACTAATTAATAGAAATTAGACTTTCCCACCGGTAACGATAAATCATTATCCAACCTTTAACTTTCCTCATTATCAATTTGATCATTTTTAATTGGTAAATATCCTTTTTAATTTTTTATTTTTATCTTTAATTAACCTGAACGTCATTCTCTGCCTCGTTATTCAAATATCGCTAACCCGAGACTCGACCGGATTAATTAAGCGTATTGACCCCGCGCCTCAACCTGACCTTCCTAATCCGCACATCAACGTAGCGTTCAGTCATTGGACGGTTCGCTTTAATAGCCTGAACTCTCCCCCTTCATTCTAATAATAGACATTATATTATATAGTCGGCTATACCACGACGCAACAGGTATCCAGGGACACAAAGAAGGAATGAATGAATTGATACAAACAAAGAGAGTATTGACTTACAAGGACTAAACTTAATTTCAAACTGAGGTTCGGTCACCTCAGGTCAATTAAGACCTAAAACTATGCAAGCAAATAACACACACACAGATAAAAAAAAAAAAATACAGGAACAAGTACAAGAGGGAAATATATATTACAAGAAAATCAATTGAGCCAGAAAAATGCAAAAGGTTACAGTATCGTACTCAGTTTGCGAACAGAAACATTTACTACTATA
This sequence comes from Ceratothoa steindachneri, assembly GCA_963969495.1. Classification (NCBI taxonomy): domain Eukaryota; kingdom Metazoa; phylum Arthropoda; class Malacostraca; order Isopoda; family Cymothoidae; genus Ceratothoa; species Ceratothoa steindachneri. Next base: position 35,583,644 of record OZ018339.1, on the reverse strand, counting down.
TGTATACAAACATGCCAATATTTTTCTTTGTAATGATATTTATTTCTACATTAAAGCTTTAATGACTAAGAAATTACAGCATTATAAAAAGGGGAACTTTTAGGCTGTTCCTTGGTATAATATCATATAATATACTTACAATGAGTAAACGTTTCAACGCGCGCGCCCGGCCGTTTACGCCCGATCGTGAATGACCGTTATGAGCGAACAACGTTGTGGCCGCAGAAACAGATCGAGCGTCTTATAGATACATATAAGAGTAAGCAATTCATCACGGAAAATTGGACAACATCCCCGTGGGTATTATAAGGCAGTGCCGTTCTTGCAGGTGAAGCTAAAGAAAGAAGATCATACTACACAACTAAAAAGAACACAATTACTTGCTGTGATCTTAGTCACACAGAGATGAATGCGTAGCTTGTGTTTTCTGAGATCAGAAACATGACCGACATGCTAGTCATCAACAAAAACTGTGATACACAAGTTAATTTTATGAGGAAATATATCCATATGATTTTCTTGCATTTACGTTCAGTAAGTAAAATACCTAGATTAGAGCATTGCTCAAAGTCAAAATCCGAAATTTGCTGATTTTCAAATAGGTCAATTTAATGGCTAAGTAAAAGTAGTTTAGCTGCATAATAATAAGAAGCAAAACTTGACGTGGGCATCTAGGCCAGGAATATTTTAAAGAGACAATTAAAGATAGGGTGAATGTATGGGTAACAATGATATATAGAATGTAGATTGATAGACTATTTTGGAGCACTCGGAACGCCATTTCATGCAACTATTATACAAATTTGCACCATCGAACTGAACGCCGAGACCACCTTTCAGCTAAAAATTGCAACGAATATACAAGAGAAAAATGACCTCACTTAAACCAAAGGAATCCATCCACTAAATCACGAAATGGGTCGCGCTTCTAAAAAAAACTAAAGGTTAACGTGTCCTGACCAATCCACCACGCCATGTATGGGTCTGGTCTGATATGTTCAAAGAGAGCTTAAAAAGGTTTATAGCATTCATTCTATTGGCAAAAGCACTGACTTAAAAACCACAAAACTGTCATTAATTTATTAGGAAAAAGGCAACACACTCACCGGTGCTGAAGATTTCTTATTGGTACGGGAAGAAAAAAAACACAAGACTTTTCAATTAACGAAGTCGTTCAGTACCGTGTAATGTCATCAACAATGTCGAAAAATAAAGCTGCAATTTCAAGCAATTTCCTGGCAATTATTACTGAGACGGGTGGTTGTGTCCTGTAATTAAAGGTTTATTGGCAGTATGAGAGTGCCTCTGCCGGTCCCATGGATGCGGGCGGTAACAAAAAGCGGAAAATTAAGCATGCAGGACCCTATCAAGGGATAAATCATTAAAACTTGGCTTGCAAGCCATAGTAAGAAAGATTGTAGAGCAACCCTTCCGGCTTAGCTACCACGATGGTGAATATGATCCCTAATGGCAGACTATGTTCTTTGGAAGGCACATTCGGTGATGAATACTTCTACAAAATTGAAATCAGGCAACACGCAGCCAAATTCCAGTAACTTTTATTTCCTACAGAGATGATACATGACAGGAAAGGTTTCTATCTGTCTTGTTTTAATACGTGATCCAAACTCCCAGGAAGAAAAAAACGTTCCTAGAAGAAATCGGCTTACCGAAGTTGGGAACCTTTTAGGATTTGGGCTCATAGCAAGAGGTTCCAATTCATGTCAGCATAGAGCGATGGAAAAAATGCAATTCTATCCAAATTCTGCAGACCAAGGTCCCTAGACAATGCACTTCTACAACAGGAACTTAAATCGAGAAGAAGACAAAAGATCTCCCCAAAAGACAACCAAAGCTAAAATGGGTACGGAAAACCAAATGATTGTTAGAAGACACACCTCTAAATGTCCCCTTTTTTGAAAATGCGAAAAGGTAGACGACTAGAGTAAATTTTTCACCAGCCCCAAAACCTTGAAGAGTGGATCAAAGAGAGGCAATCCCCCATGCTCCCATCAGTTTATAAATATTTTGGCAATGCAAGACTTCGTGCAATGTTCTTGTTATATTCCAATAGCAGCTATTTAACCCAATGACGACACCTTTTATGGTGTAATTTTAGTGTTCCACGGAATTTAGTGACCTACTTTGACCATAAACTTCGATAACATGTCTACTTAGAGTAGATTACTCACTACTATGTCGAAAAGTTCACCGTAAGAACTGGCACAGGACTCCAGAAATAAGTATTGAACGCCTCTCAAGGAACCTTTAAAGCGTGGAGGGATCACCTTCTCCATCCATCGTTGGTATTCATCACTTCAGCGTTGCCAAATTGTATCTCGCTACTTTGTAGGTTGAATGACTTTTAAACGACCTTTGATACTACTAAGATGTGCACTTAGGTCCACCGACCTCAATGGAGTCTGTATCTTGTCTTTTAGTATCCCAGAGAAACGCATAGATTTCGTTCAAAGGTCTTTCCCTAAGATCTATCTTGTGACGTGTGTCATTTTGACCTGGAGAACAGTACTATTTATTTTTCCCTAAATACGACGTGTTTATTGCGTTGAGATTTCGGATGGAAGTTACAATGACAAATTTCCCTTTGAGATAATAGACTTAATGAAGGAATAATATAACAAATATATCGATCGAGAAAGCGCGGTTAGAAGAATAATATGAAAGATTATATAATTGCACGGTTATATTTACGCAGAAATTGGTTTGTTCTTGCGCTCATGCATAAGCAAGTTCGATAGAATAACCCAGTGAAAACTAATTGATTCGATGCGTGAAAGCTTGAGGTATTTTAGCGTGGATGCAACCGAATCGTAACTGCAGTCTTGAAGAAGAAAAGGAGATTTCAACATGAAAATAAAATTAACAAAAGAGACTTGTACTGAAATCTTTTCGGAAGAGGGAAGGAGGTAACTTACTAGCGTCGAGAGGGAAATTTAGTAGCACTTTGAATTTTATGCTTATACAAAATTTTGGGACGCTAAGTGAGAAAGAAGGGAAATGCCAAATGGCTTCTTCTGTAGCAAAAAGAGTTGAGGTCAGAGAAGACGATATTTATACTTCTCATTTGATTCTTATCTCATGAATGAGACTGTCCATTCACCCACGAGCATTCTGAACATAATCACATCTCGACGACGTATTTATTCAGAATGAAGTATTTATTTCAAGGTAGAGGTAGAAGATACTTTAATATTTTGTGTTTCTAATTCGAGGAGTAATATATGAGCTATAAAATAATGAGAAGATACGATCCGTTTCAAATGGAAAGCGTACATTTACAAACTTCACTTTTGTATCGGCACATGTAGTTGATTTGAACCTTTCATACTCCATGCTGACTGGGCCACCCTATTATTATGAAGTTTTTTATCTCCACAAGTTAGAAAACAGTTAAGGGATTCATTCTTTCGCGTTCTAAGATTTACTCCAAATAATAAACTCGATCCAATGCACCGGCCTCCGGTGTGCAGCAGGTGCCAAAAGCACATACCTAATCGAAAATTTATCATTCAACTTCAATCACGGCATACATTGCTTTTGGGAGCACGAATATGATGTTTCCTCGGGTCACTGCCATCATCCTTTTGTTCGAGGACACGCTTATGATGTAAAGACCTTTTGAAGACGTCCTATATATCATAATTAGTTCAGCTCAAAACTATGAACATATGCTGCTGATGTATATGCGCAGAAAGCTGTCTTACAGGGCATCTATACGGATTGTTTATTTTTAGGTCTTTGCTTTCACATTGTTGTGGGTATTACGCCATTTATTGACTAATGCTGATTTGGCGAACGGTTTTACCATTTTATGTGAATCCCACAGCAATATCATTCGTAATATCCACGAGTTCATAGCTTAATAGAACAAGGGCTAACGTAGGAATTTCCGATAGCTGAGTTCCTCTACTCGTTGGGGGCGTGCAGAAATGTGTGAATTGATGAATTGGGAACGTTTTTTTGTGAGAGCTGTGGCGCCAGATAAGATTTTTACTCTTCCCTACAAGGACAACCTACTATACGAGGAGCTGGTCAGCTCTTATGGCAAAGAAGACAAGTAATTGCGCCTCAATTGCTCTGTTTTCTTGCCCACCAATGTCACGCAATATGCAAAATCATACGGATTATTGAAATAGGATGATTGACTGAGGCTCTTGGCATGAGATGAAATAAGGTCAGCTCTACTAGACTGTGCGTCGCCTCTTGGGAAATTTCATATGCTATATCCTGCACAATTTTGAAACATCACTGATCAATATCGTTTATCCCTATTGATCAATATCGTTTATCCCTATTTCAGGGGACATATTCTTGCGTGTCGAGTTCCGAAATTCTTAGATTTTTGGATGAGATTTGCCTACCTCCTTTAAGATAACTAATCGTTATTTTCAGATTTTTGTCAATTCCTCTGTTTCTTGATGTGTGTATTTAATAATTAAAATTTAGTAATATAAAAAGAGGTTGTTTTTTTCCAGAATATCAGATAAGTTAATCTGGTTAGCCTTTGTTTTCTCGTGTTTGTGTCGCTCTTTAGAGTTAAAATTTAGGATATTTTAAGTCTTTTAAGGTGATAGTAGGTTTTCTGTGGAGATGAACTTGCCAATTTTAGTCAGGTATAATCGTATTATACAATCGTCCTTTTAATCTTTTTTATTTCCTCTTATTCATATTTATCGACCGACTTATTTCTAGCTCTTTTCTGATTCTCACTGCAGTTAAAATGCCTTCGTTTTGTGTACCAATTTCCTCTCATTACTCATTTTATAATAATCTCATTATAAATTCATTGAATGAGTGAATTAGGACTCAGAAAATAAAAAAATACTGCCATTTAATACTTAATTTATGAAATTGTCCCCCAAAGTGGCTTTCCTCTGGACCTTATTTACGCTATGTAAAGATCACAAATGAAGACGATTAGCAAGTATGATTCTAATAAAGGCTCAGGGTTCAGATTAGGGAGGTGAGGGCGCCTCCCATCTTTTTTCCCTAAAGACCCACAATCCTAAAGGACATACACATTACACACACTGCTTTTTCACGACACCGAACACATAATTTATTTCATGGACCCCGCTCATTAGCGAATACACAGTCTCCAACCATTTTCCTTACACATAAATGCACAATCTTTCCCTTCCCGAGACAAAATCGAAACCCAATCGAGACACAGTCGACACACAAACGAGACACAGTCAAGACACAATTAAGACACAGTCGACACACAATCAAGACACAGTCGACACACAATCGAGACACAATCGACACACAATCGAGACACAGTCGATACACAATCGAGAAAAAATCGAAACACAATCGAGACACAGTCGACAAACAATCAAGACACAGTCGACACACAATCGAGACGAAGTCGAAACACAATCGAGACACAGTCGACTGTAACTGTAAAGGTAGTCGATCGGGTCCGGTGATGACGGTCTCTCTCTCTTACTCCCATAATAGTGGGATAGAAAGAGAAATAAACCAGCGCAAAGAGGAGTTTAGGGTGCTCCAGGTGGCGCACAAGTCCTGGCGTACACTAATAGTGTACGCCAGGGGTAGCTGATGGCTAGAGGGAGGCCCAGGATGATCAACAACTAAACAGCATTGCAAGGGGATGCCGGTATCCCAGTCTGTTGGCACGCCTAAGCGTGCCCTCCACACCACTTTTCTCTTTTCTCTCAGAGTGTGTTCATATAGCCTTCGTTCTTACCAGATTAACCCACAAGGCAGTGTGGTTGGGTGCAGTGGTTGGTAGGTGCCAAGACATCTTCACACGCCGATGTGCCTGCACAACCTACCTCTGAGCCCCGCTGTTGCTCCGAGATTCCCTGCTGGTTCAGCCTGGGGCCACTAGCCATCTAGTTACCATGTGAGGCCGCGAGGAACATTATACTACATCACAGCAGACGGGACAAGTCTCTTCCCATTGGCGTTCTCATACGACCCATTTAATAAAAAAGGACTTAAGTTCAGCTTTATCCACTATGTCAATTTCATCAAGCATTCCTGGCTGGACAAACTGATAAGTTCACAAATGGGCATTAAATTAGGAAAGACATCTTCTCTCCATTTACGTTCACGTTCACTTTTTCGCCCGAGGAAAGATTTAAACTCACCCACGTCCACCCAGTTCACTTCTTCCCCCGAGGAAAGATTTAAACTCACCTACGTCCAACCAGTTCACTTCTTCCCCCGAGGAAAGATTTAAACTCACCTACGTCCAACCAGTTCACTTCTTCCCCCAAGGAAAGATTTAAACTCACCTACGTCCACCCAGTTCACTTCTTCGCCCGATGAAAGATTTAAACTCACTTCTGCAACCATTTCTGAGTTGAAGGACACAAAATCGGACAGTCACAGTCTTGATCCCTGTCATAAGTTCTCTTTCGTCATCCACAATCCCAATAACTTCATTGCACTCCATTCACCAAGGAAGGACATTAATTCATTTAAGACCACTCATTCACTCCATTGAGTATATCTCGGTGTAACACAGTCAAAAATATTAACTCTCTCGTTAATAGAGATAATTCACTTCTCATTCACGATCTCACTTCTTTACTTGTTAAATTTGAATCTACTTTTAATAATAAATTCATGTTTCAAATTAGTATTAATTCAAACTGCGTTTCAAGAAAGGGAATTGAGTCTACTCTCCAAATTACTGCAGGGAACTCTAGCCGAAAACTCACCATTGTTCTTTACAGAGGGGATCACTCTTCAATAACTCCCCACACTCGATATATATATATATATATATATATATATATATATATATATATATATATATATATATATATATATATATATATATATATATGTGTGTTTGTGTGTGTGTGTGCGCGCGCAAAAATTCCCACAGGAAAATGAAAGGCGGATTCATTCCTTGATAATGAACTGAACAAGTTCGAAAGTATTTGGAATCCACCTTTCATTTTCCTGTGGGATTTTTGGCATTTATTGCTCTACTCACACGCTACTTTGTGAGTTTCTCACATCCATATATATATATATATATATATATATATATATATATATATATATATATATATATATATATATACGGTTTGAAATATCGATCTTCGGTTTGTTTGAATTTAAAGTACGTGAAAATCATAAATAAACATTGTATTTTTTCGTGAAGAATTGGTCAAGATGTTGAAGAGGTAGGGGTTCGAAGCGATTCCCTCGTTTTCTAAACCGGGTTGAACATCTGTCAAGAGGACAGCGATGAGTTGGCGATGTTTGGATTCCAGTGTAAAGGTTAGCGTAGTTCGAAGTGAAGAGGTTTAATTTGCTTGCATTCTTTCTCTTTTTTTCTGCCCCTAATTCACTGCATTTTACAAGTCACTTGATCAGTTTTTGTGTGTGAGTGTGTGACGAATCACTTTTCAAGGATGATTTAATGTTTTAACCTGGGTGGGTGTTTTAAAGTAAATTGAGCGATGGCCTCAGTGTTGAATGTAAAATATTAAAGCAAAACCGAACGCAGTAAGTTTCTAGGGCTGTATAAATAAGTGGGGGAGAAGGTTTAGATGAAAATGTATGAGAGATAATTTTAGGTCCTCCTGCAGTCATTAAAACAGATGGGGAACTCCATTGTGTCCGTCATGGCCTGAAGGGCACGCAGATACAGATGTATGGGCCAGTAGGGAACGTTATCCTCCAGATTTCAACTTCAGCATGGATGCCCACTCTACCCTGGAAACTCCCCTGTGTGGTATATGCTCACGTAAGGATGTGTAATAGTGTGTCTGAAGTATTGCCCTTGCGGCCCCAATCCCTGCCGGAGGATCTTCGGCTGTATATCTTTCACACATTTTCACATTCTCTTACTTTACCACTGTTTTTGCACATTTTCCCTCATTGGTATTGCGATTTAAAAAAGACGAGGCAAAAAACCCAGCGATATTATATATTTCATGTATTTACTCAAACTCGTTCGGTTTTTTAATTCTAAAAACCGGTTTTGTTTTATACTTCCATACCCGCTTTGGTTTAATATTTCCAAAAACCGGTTGGCTTTTATATTTCCAAATCCGATTCATTTTTATATTTTCCAAATACCAGTTTTTAGTTGTATATTTCAAAATCCGTTTCGATTTTATATCCTCCAAAACCAGTTTGGTTTTATATTTCAAAATCTTATTCTGTTTTATATTTCCAAGAACTAGTTCGGTTTTATATTTCTAAAATTCCCTTTGATTTGTATTTCACAAAAATCGTTCGGTTCATTCTTTCCAAAACCATATCGGTTTTATATTTCCAAATCCGATTCGGTTTTATATTTCCAAAAACTAGTTTGGGCTTATATTTCTAAAACTCCCTTTGGTTTAATATTTCTAAAAACTATTTCAGTATAATATTTCTAAAGACCGATATGGTTTTATCTTTCTAAAAACCACTTTGGTTTTATTTTTCTAAAAACCGGTTTGGTCTTATATTTCCAAATTGGATTCAGTTTGATAATTTCCAAAATACTCTTTGGTTTAATATTTCCAAACGCTCGCTCGGAATTCTATTTCCAAAAATCTCGTTGGGTCTTATATTTCCAAAAACCGGTTCGGTTTTATTAATGGGTTTAATGGTAATTGTATAGTGTATGCTTTTTTTATATATGTAGGTTTGCCTCCTTTCTATCCTTTGTTTGAAACAAGACACTAAACCTCTACTGCCCCACGTAGGAGCTGTCCCTATACGTTTCTTTCAATTCATGTTATCTACCACTCTATCGATTAAATTAGCAACCAGTGAAGAGATTAGCGTTTGTTGGCATAGGTTTAACTCCTTTTAATTTCAAAAAACGGACACAATCGCCGAAGAATTTGTCCGGTTGAATTATTATATATGGCCTTATATATCGCTCTTTTCTCCGCACCATCGTTGTTTCCTTGTTGCTCTTGCACCAGGTTCAAACGCTATATTCAGAGTTTTATTTTTCGGGCTTGACTTAAATATTGGATGGTCAGCTCCAATAACCACTGCCATTTCTCTAGTTCTCTGATAACCCTTGTTCCATGTTCCAAGAACACGTCACTTTAGCTCAAACTATTTCCTACCTCACTACTACAATATACCAAAATTTGCATTCCACTCGATAACTTTTCACCCACAGCACTACATTTCTGAATCATTTCTTAAAGTATTCCTTTGAAATGTTAACGAATTTAAAGCAATCACTCATGGGATCATAATTTATCATTGTGGCCGAATAAAATGAAACTCAAACATTAGATTTTTCATCATTACATTAAGCATTTATTAGAACTAACATTCCATAACAATTTAATAAAATTCCCCACTTATTGGGTCTTGTATCCTCGCCACACACCAATGAACCAAGATGTTTCTAGTCAAATGTGCAATGATTCTGCATTCAAGATTTTTAGTCAATATTTTAATTACTAGTATACCAAGATTATCAGCGACATGTGAGGTTATCAAGTAAACAGAAAAAAAGAATAAAAAGAAGAAATTATATTTATATACTGAAAAATATGAAGTGGTGTGTATGGGTGCAGAAAAAAAGAGGTTGGGGAACCAGAAACTTTACCCAAGTTCTTTAGAAAAGTAGATTGGAATCATTTTTTATAATTATTTTCTTATTTAAATGGAATGTGTATCTAAAATATTAATATCTACTTCAATTGCAATGTTCAATAGAGTTCATATATCGTTATTTTGATGTTAAGTGATTTTAAATTTTCTAAATGTTGATGAACCATTTAGAGATTTGTTAAAAAAATTAAAAGCCAACGTTATTTACACCTAAACCATAAAAGAGGATAGCAAAGTAATGGAAATAGCCATAACCTCTGAGGAGAGTTAAAACTAAGGCAAGTATAAAGAAAAAGGGTAGAGAAGGAGAGGGTAAGAGAGAAGGGGCGGGTCTCTGCTAAAATAATGTTCAGTTGCACAATACACTTTCGAACTAAGGATGAAGAAAGACCATTCAGACCGATTTCCATTAGACCCAATCTATTGAGGGAATTCATATTCCTGATGTAAAGCGTCTCTTTTAAGAGGACGAATGTGCATTCTTGATTTCAGTATATCTACAGATTTAACCCATTTCTTTTTCGATTTTTTATTAATATTACTATTTCCCATTTTTATTGGTTCACTTGTTCTTCTTTCTGGGCTCATCTCTCTCCAAAACAATCCCCTGTTAAATTACATTTGTTTTTTTTATCATCCTCAGCAATTAATCACTATTTATTGATAAATTTATGGAAGGTAACTAAAAAAAAGTCAAGAGGTAACTAACAACGATAGAGGAATCCAAGTCAGTCAAAATTATGGCATTTACTAAATCTATCCTAAATTAATGTATTTAAATCTTTTAACCAAACGACCGTCCGAAAGTAATACAGATGCCCTCAGAACCACTAAATTAGGCACGTCTTTGATGGAAATGAAATATCTTTATCCATTTTCAAATACTTGAAAAGAAATAAATTTAACAGTTACCGATGTGGGTGGTAAATTTTACTCAATCGGTGATATATCATCGGAAGAGACCGTATCTTACTCCTATCTTCACTAAGCCGAAATTAAATTGTGATATATTATCTTCCAGTTTAACCTTTCGCTGCGCCAACATACAATGTCACTCCCTGTATCTTTTGACAGGTCTGCCTCTATGGTGTCTAGAAGCCACTGTATGTTTTGTTGGTATATTTTTTCTAGGATTTTAAAATGGTGAGTGAGGATATATTTAAGTGAGTTTTAGGGCGAATTTTGAGTACCCCAAATCATACGTTCCTTGAGTGAATTAAAATGAAGATATTGTAGTTGATTTACAGACATAAAGGGCTACCTATTGAATTGGTTATTGTGGGGTTGATAAATGTAAGAAAAATGTATCCATTTACTGTATTTAGTGGGAATAAGAAGTACGGACAGCACAAGATAAAGGTAAGAAGAAAGGAGAATAAAGAAGAAGAAAAACGAAATTAAAAGAGATTAAGGAACCTTGAAAGTGAAAATTATGAGCATGCGATCCGCTCGCCTCCACCTTCAAAAAGTAGGTGTCTCGTTAAAGAAGAAAGATATTAAGATTATAGGCACATTATTTAATGCAACCCCATTTGATTAGTACTAGTTTAATTCTAGTGATCATTATTATAAGTAAATTTGTTTTATGGGTTAATATAACCTTGGATTAAGAATTTTATTTCTACCAGTTGATTCTTGCCAGGAAGAGGTTAGTAATATACATAAGAGAGTCACTCAATCCGTTTCTGAAGTGGATAAGGGGAAATTATTCTCAAAACTATTCAAATGATATGGTTGGGCACTAATCATATTGGCGGCTATGATTATGCCCCACTGATCTAAGGGTGGGTTACATATACGGTATTAGGAATCCCTTCCAAGAAACGGACTCATTTCTAGTCCTTTCATTTAACTTCAAACAAGATCAAGTAACGGACCGGTCACAATCTGGAAACAACTAATAAGAAGATAAATAAAAGACAGGTTTTTGTGTATTTCCAAATAGTATGAGAAAATTATAGGTAACAAAGGAAACAACTGCAGGCCATAATACATTGTGTGACCCGAATTTCCAACATCAATGAAACAAGGTCAAATGTGAGTTTGGTTTCGGCCTCTTACAATCGAATGACCAAACAACAAGAGACAAAGGAGAAAGGTATATTTTGAAGTTTTGTGATTATTATTATTATTATTCCTGAAGAATTAGACTTGAAAAATTAATGTAAGCCTTAGAATTTCTCGTATAATTTTTTTAATCATCTACAAACATCATAACAAGACACCGTAAATTTCTTCAATGTAAACTCAGTACTTGAGTTAGAAACAACTAACACGATAGAAGGGAGTTTTATTACTATAAATATGGATGCAAATTATGTTCAATGCCCTTGAAACCACATCGTAATGAATAAACTAAATTAATAACTAAAATTATGCATCAAAATGATGAGAAAGGTAAAAACAAAAAGGCAGCAGGAAAAGAAGGACGAAAACAATTCGACTTTTTGAAAATCTTTGTTCTCCTTATTTATGTACCGTGGAGGATGAAACTTACATTCGTGACTTAAAGCCATCGCGAAATATCAAGAAAATGAAAAATGCATCAATTTTGACATTAAAAAGATATTTCGTGCTTATTAATAAGACAATTATCAATAAAACTCCGATACCAGGTGGAGTTGAAGGATTTATAGGTAGGCAGAGACCATTCACCAGTATTTTCGAAAATTCCATTAATAGTGACAAAGTTCCTATTGATCATATAATATAGAATTTGGTTCCTATTTTGAATATTCTACGAGCCGTAGAAGGATCGTTAGAAAAATTTAATAAATTAAATCAACGAGGATTTTCGAATGACCATTGCTCTCATCAAAAAGGCTGAGAATGAATTAACTAAATAAAACGGAATCAGAATATGATTCTATAGGTTTCATCGAAGCATGAAAGTCTTAACCATGTTGTTAGAGGTCCAAGTCCTGACCATGATCAAAACTTTCTATACATCCCCGTCCCCATACACGTTCTTTTTGTCTTGATATAGTTGGCCCCTCCCGACTTCCTCCTCTTCAGGTATCCGATCGGTAGAATCATTGAGTGTAGATAAGTGAAATAACGGGCAAGTAGATTTATTAGAATTTGCAGAAGCAAATGTCTCAATCATATATTTACTCGTCCATGAGACAAAGCAGAAGATTCACTTGGATGAGACTAGTTGGAGGAAAAAGGGAGATTAAATACACAATCCCCAACAGAAAAAAATTATTAAAGACATATCCCTTATCAATTTATTCAACAAAGGTTACAATCACACCCCTTTTGGGAGTAAGTTTGAAAGAAAGCTTAAACAAGATAGATCCAAGGAAATGACAAAAACAATACAACAAAAGCTTGAGACCGATCTAAAATAGATGCCTTTAAAAGTAACTAACAAACAAGTTTAAAGAATTTATTGATATAGACACAGAAACTTCAAAAGAAAACTGTTACAAAAATATAATGGAAACTATTCAATATTGTCCAATTTTAGTGGATGATATCGAGACAAGGAGGTCCACCACACAAATAAATATGGCTACTAGAGGACGTGTGCTTAAAAATCAGACTGGATGGAAAAATTAGAGAAAGAATTCAATAAGCTGAACTCGAAATGCTTATTTAAAAACGAATGAGGTAAAATCATACCCACAATATGATACGAATCAACTACAAAATAGCAATGGAAATAAAATATCAATAAAACATCACCTTATAATTGGTACACAACAATTGACAACACCAAAAATATACCGAGGAATAAAAGCTCCGGCACAGATTACATAAAGAGTCAAAGAATTGTATCAGGCGTTTTTAAAAATTAAAATACACGCGGAATATTAGACCTGCAAGTGAGTGGATGATGTACAAGGTAATGTGTGTACTACAAACTAAAACCTGTAGGATCACCATGCCCGCCCGATCCTAATGCCCTAAAAGAAACTGGTGCTTCTGTCCGATCGTATTATACACTTATTTTAAATTTCTTACTATATTTTCCACGCCTGTATAAACCCAACAAAGAGTAAAAAAAAAGGTGTTACACTTTCTACAAAACAACAACTAGATATTATAATAACTTCTACAGATATGAGAAGGAAGTTCCACCAGTAACGAAATATTAAATTTTGCAACCACTTAAATGTATGAAAAATGGTAAGGTACTCGTAACTCTAGAAGATAGCCCAAATAAAAGTCAATCCTATAAAAGGTGCAGGGAAGAAACGTCTGGCCAACCAATGAGCCCATTTTTCCGCAAAATAATCAAAGGATTTATTTTAACATGGTAATGTCCCTCACTTGTACTAACTATTAAAAAAGCAACGGGGGGAAAAAAGTATTACAATCCTAACAGTTTTATATCATAAACACATAAAATGTACTTACAAAAGGCATAACCAACAGACGGAAGCAAACTTTACTGCAGTCGTCCTTCTAAAACAGGTATGTTTCTGAAGTAGCTATAGTACATATGATCATCTCCTGGTGGTCAATATTTATTGCAGCAATGAAATGAATATGAAATGCATGTCTAAATATGTATAATTCGTAGACCCTAAAAAAAATTTGGATTCACTCAATATTGATTCATTTCTAAAAGTACAAAAGAATGAAATCGTAAGCCTATTACGCGCACAACATTGTCATATAGTTTGAACTCAGTAAGTAAATATATGTAAATAAAATAGCAGTAAGACAAGGAAACCCCAATTCTCATCTATTTACAACAGTAGTTGAGAAGACTTTCAGGAATTAGGTTTGAGAACAGATGGAAATCATAATTAATGAAGGATATTTGACCCACCATTCCTTTGCTGACGATATCGTATTATTTTTCTCACATCCAGAAGAATTAGAGTCAATAATAACCCAATTATCGAAGAGACCAAAGCTCATCTGGTCCTGGGGATCTATTAAGATCACCAGCATTGCTTTTTCCATGTCACCATTAGGAGTCAAGAGTCGCAAGTTGTCATAAATACAGGTATTCTTCTACTTGTTTTATAACTTAATCATCAATTAAGTTATATTTGACCCACCATTCCTTTGCTGAGGATATCGTAATATTTTCCTCACATCCAAAAGAATTAGAGTTAATAATAACCCAATTATAAAAAGCAATCTTTACATTCAGACTGAAAATGAACTTTTTCAAGACAATTATAACGAATTAGTTTTACTTAAGTTTGAACTATTATAATTGATGGTTAAGTTATCAAACAAGTAGAAAAATACATGTATTTATGACAGCTTGCGACTCTTGACTCCTGATGGGGGCATAGAAAAGGAAATGTTGTTGGTGATGTTAATGGATCCCTAGGAGCAGATGAGCTCTGTTCCCTCCGAACACTTGGGAGACTAAGGGACGAAGCCTTGATCCAACAGCCTGTGATATAAGCCCCTTCAACGTTACTACAATTAAATGGTGTCTCGCCTTTTGTGAGACTGTCAGGATGGACTAGGTTAAAGTGGATGTAGGATGTTTCATGTTGTTTGAATATTATAGCACTTCCATGTGCTAGCCGTCCACGCAACAGCTAGGAAGCGGAACTTGAATTGTAACTTAACATCACGTGGAATATATCTAAGTGGAATGGTCCCACATCAGGATTGCATCCAGTGGGTAGTCGTGTTATTTCCGCTCATAAATGACTGACCACTCTACAATTTTTTTTATCTTGCTCTACAGGGTAGCTAGAGCAGAATTAGGTAGTAAGAAGGTAAAGCAAGCTACATTTTCAGTAGCATAACATCTCTATATACTGCCATAAAATTTACTCTCTTTATTTCACAAGTGTTTCAATTAAGATCGATCTATTCCTTAAATAATCACCAGGTAGCAAACCATCGCAACATATTATGAAAGAACCGCTAGCCACTATCCTATCATCGCAATCATTGGCGGTCACAAATAACGGATGGAATAGGGGACGGTCTAACTGTCTTTCAAAGTCTTCTATTTTGTATGTCCTTTACCGATGCTAATCTATCACAAATCATCTCTGTATACATATTTATTTTGGCCGCTCCTTCTATATTTACGCATTTCCGTTGGTCCTATTAACTCTGACAAATGAGAACATCCAGTAATCTCTGTGTTAATAAAACTGTTGAACTAAGTTCCATCTGTTTAAATCGAGTTTAAATTTAACAAACTAGTGGAAACCTATCACTCTAGTTAAATTGTTATCCTTCAGAGAGTCTGCTAAGTCTTTTTAAGTTTTATCACTGCTTTCTTAATAAATTGAACCAGTGATCAAATTTCTTCCATTTGAAGCAATGGACGTGTTATATGAACTTACCCTACCATAACAAGAAATATTACATGAGTGACAAAAACCTAGAGAGACATTTCATCAACATAAAAACGCGAAGCTTAACTGATATTTCGCGATTTGGATCTGGGAAAACTGCTGTTTTCGCCAGATTTTCTAAATAACTGATTTTATATCTTAATTCTACCCCATAATCCAATATCCAATAAAACTAAGAAAACATAGATAGCATTCCTTACCGAAATGATGAACGCGCTGTCGAATACTAAACAGGATTTCTTAAGCCTAGATAATGAAACCAGAGACAATATGACATCTGCACTTTTGGACTAAGTACGTAATAAAGAGAGAAGAAACCGGGAAATACAGAAAGAAGTAGATAAATTAAAACCAAGTTTGATTTAAGGATAATAAAACCCTGCTCTTGGGTGTAAAAAGTGTTTATATTGTTCAAACACAACTTCTTTTCCGATTTACATTCAAAACGTGGGGGATGTGCAGAACGAGGAATTTAAGCAGCAAGAAGTTAATAAAAAACATTATTATGAATGGCACGTGTTTAGAAGTTTATTGAAAGGATTCTTTTAAACAGTTCATTGAGTCTGAGCATAAGTTAAAATTATTGGTAAATTAGAACAAAAAAATTAGCTGAAATATTCTAAAAAATATATCAAATGCTAGAATTTTTCGGAATAAGTCGATAAATGATATATAACCCAATACGAATAAGTTAGCCCAGTTTTGAAAGGTGTTGTGAAAGTAGAAAATAAATAAAAAAAGGGATCATTTCAAAAATAGCGAATTTAAAAACCTTTAGCTTCGTTATTCTTGAAATGGTAAAATTGGATGAAAGCAGGTTCAGGATTGTCGTTCTTCCTATTCTTGTCGAGGACTCATCTCAGTTATGCGGAATAAAATGAACTGGTCCAAGTACTCTAAAAGTCTCGATGGGTTCGCTTGGAAATGTCAAAAAAATTGTAAACACTTTAGGAACACAACCGCTATAATAATTGGATCTGTTTTGCCAAATCAAGACTTTAATTATTGCTCTGATGGATTTTATGCTTGAGTGAAAAATTGGAAGTTGGACAGCAAGTCGGCATATGAGACTTTTGGTTTGGCTTGGTTAGGTTTGGATACTTAACCTAGCCCCAAACTCTTGAAGATGATGCTCAATTACCAAAATTTAGGGGGAGGCTACATTAGAGAGGGGTTCGCGCCCCTTGACACATAATTTTTGGATCGCTTCTCTTGCCATGATCCTAAAGTGGATACTGAAAAAAGTATTTAAGGTATGAAAAGCTATTAAGCAAATTACCTCAATCCTGAATTATGGAGCTGGGAGGGGTACACAAAGTCTCTATTAGGGGTATCAAAGTTCCCAATTTCAAGTAAATATTTTGAAGTCATTCTACAAATAGGTGACTAGGCTTAAAGCTTATTTTTAGTGTGGTCTTTCAGATAACTAATGGAGGACACGGACTCCACTGAGTTGCATATTCTACATTACAAGTTTTAGGAGTTTCGTAAAGGCAACATTGCTTATTCTATCATAATTTTGATGCAGTACTAAGGCAGCAAATTGCCCAAATTAGGACAATTTTACATAGATCAATTTCGTGATTATATTTTTGTCTTTATTTCGCGAAATTTCTTGGAAAAATAATAATGTTCATTAAAATAAACAGCAAATAAACCTTTTAGCTACTCAATTATTATAATATAGCAGAAAACCCCCAACTTTATAATCAAAGAAAACGTACACATTTCTCAGACAATTATATTGACAAAATTCTGGAAAGTGTTATTACATAGCATCTGCATACATATGTATGTCACTCAGTCAATTTAAGTTTTAATCTGTTTTAGTGATCAAAAAAAGTATTGCTAATTGTGCTCATTGTTTTAATAATATTCTCATAATAAATAAATTTAGTTTAAAAATCACCAAAAATCACTCTAATTACAAAAAAGCAATACCAAGTGTTTTAATAGAAACAGAAAATATAAATCTTAACTTAAATAAAAGAGCAAGTCTGATCACCCCAACTTATATGTTGGATTTACCAGTATAGTTCTTGGTGGAGAGGGAAAACTAGTGTTTAATATGTGATAATGATTTTGCTCGGAAAGGATGAAACCCGATAAACTAAAACAGTATCTTGAATCTAAACAGTTTTACTTATGGTGGCAAACAGCCAGAATATTTTCAAAGTAAATTAAATGATTTCAGTAAACTAAAATAAAATGAAAACATTGTAAGCATTCCATGTTTCAACCATTCTCAAGCTTTGTTTGCCTCATAAATGTTCTTACAAAATTGGTAAATGGAAAAAGCCTCATTCAAAGGAGAAAAATTAATTGTTATTAAGTTATGTTAGTGATTTGGTTGAATGATGTTGGGGCTTTTGTATGCAGAACCTTTTCCAAAAGTTCATATTGCTGATAATGCAGTAGTAAAGAGAATTGCAAACATCTCAAAAGATATTTGTGAGGAATTTAGTGAAAGGACAAAAGTTTACATTTTGCTTTGCAAGTTTATGAAGCAACTGATGTAGCTAAAGCCGATCAGTAAATGAATGGCTTATGTATGATACATTGCAGAAACTACTATTAAATACTTGTTGTTTCGAAAGCAATTTGATGCAAAAGCAACAGCTAAAGAAATATTCAATCAATTCAAAGAAAATGTTAAGGAAAATGACATAAAGTGGAGCAATTTCAATGGGGTTTGCCCCGACGGAGCTTATTCAATGTCAGGTCTAAAGACTAATTTACAAGATTTATAGTAAAAAATCAAAATTTGTATCCATATGTTATGTGGACGCATTGCAGACTTCCCAAGCCGACAATTGTATCAAAAGACATGAATGAATAATTACACGGCGTTTTCAAGTTATTATTAGAGTTAGCAATTTTTGCATTAATCAAAACTTCCCAAGGAGTAAATAGCTGAGTTAGAGTATCAGTACAGGAGCATAGATGTAAAGGGTAAAGTTCTAGAGATTCATGCCCGTTAGATGTTGCAATAAGGAGCTGGTCTTTAAAGGAACAATGCGCAACAATGAGATTATTCCATGAGAGATGTTGACCTTGGCGTTCGCAAAAAAAGAATCCGCAAGAACCAGTTGGACAGGAACACAGACACATTTCAATTACACAAATTGTATATACAAGGTGTTCCAGAAAAAAGTTAACCGTACTTTGAATTTGTATAACTCAAAATCTATTAGAGATTTTTGAGTCCTGCAAAACAAAACAATTCACAAACTATTTATCTGTCGATTCTGGAAATTTCATTAAATTCCCTTTTATGATATTGAAACACTAATGGGTTTAGTGGAGGCGATCAAAATTATGTTTGCGCAAGGAAGTAAAATAAGGAAACTTCGAAGTTTAAAATCAACAAATATATTTAAATCCATTTTTAACAAAAACTCCTCTTCATATGAGTAATAAAAATTCATTTTTTTAATTTTCTAAGCACCGTTTCCTTCCACATGTCATCCATTTCTTTCCGAGCACAGTTGCGCCTTTGATGGCATTGATTGAACAACTTTTAGAATTAACTTGTGATTTTCCTTAAATCTATTGCATCCACGTGTGATACTATGTCTTAACTGGTTGATGCTTTGTGGTAGAGTAGGATACACTTTATTCTTTAGATATCGCTATAAAAAATAATCGCACGGTGTTAAGTCAGGGGATCTTGAGGGCCATTCAATTGCATGATTTAGCGCGACAATGCGGTTGTCAAACGTTTCTCTTAGTTTTGTTTTTACAGCAAGCTGTCTATGAGCTGGTGCGCCCTCCTGAATCCACGAAAGTCTATTGAATTAATTGACATAAATCTGGCGGAGTTCCGGGAAGATCCTTTCGTTGATCATGCTCAGGTAGGCAGCACCATTCAAGTTGTTCTCGTAAAACAATGGGCCGACAAGATAGCCATTCCCGCATATTCCGATCCACAGAGACACTTTCTGTTGACAAATACGTGTATCAAAGTTGAATGCTGGCGGCTGGGGGGGTTTAGCGGTGCATATTGCCGAATGTTATGGCTAATTACCTTACCATTCATTAAAAAGGCTGCCTCGTCACCAATCACAATGTTTCCAAGAAACGAGCAGATTTATGGAGAACCCATTCGACAAATTGTCTATGACGAGGAACATCAGTTTTCAGAAGCTGGTTCTTGCATGCATCTTTTGGGATTCTATTTTAAGTCATGTTTATTAATGCAGTTAAATAATGACTTTAACAATTGTAACCCATTCTTTTTGACTGATACATGTCGATTTTTAAGAAGCGTCATCTGAACATTTTCGATATTTTCTGTTGTTCTTATGGTTCTCATACGACCCGAACGACCTTTATTTAAATTTAAGCATGTTCCTTCATGTTGGTATTTTCGAACATTTTTCCAACTTGTTCTAATGAATCTTGTACTTGTTTAATCCTGCGAGTCTTAATAAAGTTTGTGACCACAAATACGCGTTGATCTTTTGTTAACTGCATGATTACAAAGGTTCTATGGAAGTAAACTTTTACCCAGAAACGCTTTGATTTGCTTAGTAAGCAATAATGACAAGACCATACCACAGCGTGGCTGAAAAACCACTGTAAAATGGCCTAGTCTTTCCTTGAAGAATCGCACAGTTGCCTAGGCTACCTAGGCTCCCTACGCTTCTCTTGAAAGTGCACGGTGGCCTAGCCTTCCTAGGCTTCGTGTCATTATTTTACCTCCTTGCGCAAACATATTTTTGATAGCCTCCACCAAACCAATTAGTGTATCAACATCAGAATAGGGAATTTAATGAAATTTCTAGAATCGACAGATAAATAGTTGTTAAATAATTTTCTTTTTGCAGGACCCAAAAATCTCTAATAGTGTTTGAGTTATACTAATTCAAAGTACGGTTAACTTTTTTTCTGGGACACCCTGTATATGGAAATTATTTATTACTTGTAATAATATTGTCTTAATATCATGAATAATATTGTATCGTTGTATAATAAAGGTTTTAATTTATAGTGAAATAGATTTTGTAAAATGAGATAGATATGTAGGTAAGTAGATAGACATAGGTTTTTTCTTAAATTAGATTACATAGGTTTTAATATGATACAAACAATTTATAGACCGAAAATGATATATATATATATATATATATATATATATATATATATATATATATATATATATATATATATATATATACATTACTAATAACAAAAATATCTGTAGTTAGCTAAAGGTAGTCTCCCTTGCTTGTACATAATTAATCCTGGTAAAAAAGAATGTCCTCATTAATATCAAAAAGATTATCAATGTTATTATATTCCCCCATCAATATTTCTGACTCCTGTAGAATCCTGCAGTAGTCTCTTAGGTAGCAATTAATCCTCCTTAACCAAGGGCTTTGTGACTATTTTTTTCAAGATATTTTTTTAAAGATAAATTTATTAATGAAATGGGAAAAAGTTTTTAAAAAAATCCTAAGGAACAAACAATGATTATTTTTCCTTGTCGATAAATTGAATTAACGCTCTAGCGCATTATGATGCTTTATATACAAAGACCGAAAATCAGTAGAGCAACCATTAAGATCACTTCAAAGTCAATCCCGGATAGGATAAGAAAGACCTCATTACACGAAATATCAGCTATTACTTAGGTTAAAGGAGAGATCATCTAAATATTTCACCTGATCCACAGCTCTATCACTAAGTTATACGATGTTTCAGCGATTCAATGATTAAGTATGGTGGCAATTGATATGCCAATACAATACAGGAACATTTATCCGAGTTAATGTTCAGAACAAACTTCTTCAATGAGACTGCAGCTATATTTATAAGGTCCTGTAATGCCGGCGACGATTGGAGCTTAAGGAAAATATCATATGCATATATAAAGTTTTTGTAATGGTATATGCCCAAACAACAGACTAGACGCAATGATAGTACTGTCTCCAGCACATTATTGTGATATTAGTTAAAAAGGAGGGGATAGACTATCTCTTCCTGCCTGTCCCCATTACATATACCTTCATAAGGGAGTTCTATATCTACCGAATGCTACACAAACATTCTGTTTTTTCAGCTATACTCTTAACTATGCAGATGAGATAAGGGAGAACTGCCTTTAGCTAATTTATCTAGTAAAAAAATAATAGTTCACTTGATCAAACACTCTACTGAAGATCTAAAAAACAAGCATAAATCTTAGAACCATACGTTATATCGATGTAAATTTCCTTCAAGGTCATAATGACGTTTTTGTAGACGTCTCCTTTTAAACCCAACATTATTATTGCTGATTTTAATATAATTATATAGTTCCAGTAGGATATAATTTTCTAATAGTTTAAGTAAATTATAAAATATCATTACGGGAAGGTAGTTAGAAGAAAAGTTAGGCCACCTAAGTTGTTCTTTATACTAGGCCAAATTTCCGTTGTCGCCATTTCACTGGGAAGATAAGATAACACGCGAGAAAATAATTTACTAATAAAATCATAACGAATAGGCACCGCATCTATATGATAAAAATAAACCTTATCAGTTTCAAGGCATAATTTAAGAGGATTTATTGCATCAGTAAGATTTAAATGACTAACTATTGTTTTTATTTGTAAAATTACGACAATATTCATCCAAGCATTTAGTTTTTTGTGCGTATTTTACGGTTTTCCAAATCGATTTAAATTTCGAGATAAAAATCTCTGCTATTCTTTTGGGATTCGCCGTTAATTAACATACCACTGCTTTTAAATACTAAAAGAAGTTTTTCATTATAAATTTCATCTTTACGATCTCTATAATAAGAGTGTTCAGCTTTGAAGTTAGCTCTGCGTTCCTTCAATCTGCCATATTGTCCGTACCTCGGTGTACCGATGTAGATAGATAGATAGAGAGAGAGTGTGTGTGTAAAATAAGAAGAATATTTGCTTGCAGAGATAAAGAATGACGTGGCTCTACGTGGGCAATAAAATTTGACCGGAAGACGAAATTAGCTCTTTTGTACTAACAGGAGATTTCTCCCTCATAAGAAGCCAAAGGCGAGTAGTCAACAAACATTCTGAATCCAAGTTACCAGGCTCCATTTTCAATAGAATAATACTAATTCAACATGGAAATACCATACGATTTTAACACACAGAAAGCAAACGCAATTTTTTAATCAAACTCAGTCTGTTTACAAGTCCTCATAACATCCGAAATAGCTGCGATCTAAAATTATAAGGTTATTATTTTATGAATAGAAAACAAATAACTCTTGAAATTATCTAAATGTAAATGAGAATTTATTTAATAATTTAATAAGTAATATAATTTTCACCAGTTTATACCAATGGTATCCATCATTCTAAAACTTTTCAATGCTACACTTATTGTTCCTTTACCGTATACTTGCCATAAACTTTCTGCTAGTAACTTAGCATTATTGCCATTTTCTAAACTCCTGAAACATATCGTTGTGAATATGCTTTTTTGACTCCCATAATACTCATCATTTAACTATAAGAAACATGAAATTACCAAGAGTAATACAAAATTAATTGCCCAGAAAATTATTAAAGGTAATGTCGAAATGTAAGCCTTGAGTTAGGTTAATACATACAAGTACCTAGGTCTCCAGTTTAGCACACGGGGTTAGTTTAAAAACAAACCTGGAGTCAATTCACAGTAATTTAAGACGAAGATAGCACCTCAAAAACTAGAGTAACTAGTTTTTGAGGACGAGAGATGATCCTTTATGCGTGAGTTTCAATGTTAAGAATTCCTTGTGTGCAATTTACCCTAAAAATATTCTCGAACATTTCGGGGTTTTTTTTTGCGATCGAGAAAAATTAATAACATTTTTAGCCGATCATAAATTAATTAAAAGTTCAAATTAATTGTGAATACTGTGATCAAGCGATAGCGATCTAATATAATTTTTCTTTT
Organism: Ceratothoa steindachneri; assembly: GCA_963969495.1. Lineage (NCBI taxonomy): Eukaryota > Metazoa > Arthropoda > Malacostraca > Isopoda > Cymothoidae > Ceratothoa > Ceratothoa steindachneri. The sequence continues at coordinate 35,559,858 of OZ018339.1, read as the reverse complement.
AAATGTGCTAAAACAAAACGTGATTTTGAGACCGGCGAGAGCGATCGCCATTATTTCGAACCTTCGGCTCTAAATGGGACTTTTTTTTCAAAATCACTTTCTCGTCGCTATTTCCGAGCTATACTCCCCACAATAACGTAAGTGAAAAGCATTTTTCCATTTTTTTTTTAATTTTAAAAAGTTTGTCGTTAATTTCGGGTATTTTTTAAGTGAATACAAAAATGACGCCTTGTAGATTTGAACTACGACTCAAATGTGCATGAATATGCGCGTTTGAACGAAACAAACTTCGTCCCAATAAATTTCGACTGAAAAACATAAACATCGACGGCTAAAAAATATTAAGTTACCCAATTCACGCTGGGGCACCTGAGATACCTCATCTTGAATTGTCTATAAATGAGGTGCGTATTCTTAAATTGAGGTTGCGGCAGGTGTTTATTCTTGAATTGGCACCGTTTGTGCAGATACATGCAAATAGTTGGAACCAGAGCTACACTCCTTCCACTTATAGAAAATATATTGCTACTTGGTACAACTATGCATACGAATGAATGGAGAGCATATAAGGAGTTGAATAATAATGGATTCACACGCGAGACGGTAAATCATGCATTGACTTTTGTTGATACAAATACAGGTGTTCAAAAAAAAGAATCTTATTTAAACAAACAAAAAATTAAAAAGATGAAAGGTTGTAAACGACATCGGATCAATTTAAGATTAGGCATCTAAACTCACTCATTCAAGAACAAGCACCTCTATTTCGTTCAATTCAAGATAAGGCACCTGCGTTTCGTTCAATTCAAGATAAGGCACCTGCGTTTCGTTCAATTCAATATAACGCACCTGCGTTTCGTTCAATTCAAGATAAGGCACCTGCGTTTCGTTCAATTCAAGATAACGAACCTGCGTTTCGTTCAATTCAAGATAACGCACCTGCGTATCGTTTAATTCAATATAACGAACCTGCGTTTCGCTCAATTCAAGATAAGGCACCTGCGTTTCGTTCAATTCAATATAACGAACCTGCGTTTCGTTCAATTCAAGATAAGGCACCTGCTCTTCGTTCAATTCAATATAACGCACCTGCGTTTCGTTCAATTCTAGATAAATCACCTGCGTTTTGTTCAATTCTAGATAAATCACCTGCGTTTTGTTCAATTCTAGATAAATCACCTGCGTTTTGTTCAATTCAAGATAAAGAACCTTCGTGTTGTTCAATTTAAGATAAAGCACCTGCGTTTCGATCAATTTAAGATTAAGCAACTCAGGTGCCTAATTTTAAATTAATCCACGACATCTTTTACATCCATATTTATTCCAATTTACGGTGCAGGGCAGGTTTGCATCAAACCCATTTCAGAGCATATGTAATCACATATCTGAACAATATGATATTTAAATACTATTCTAATCTTTTGCATTTCTTCTGAATTTATTTATTATATTTTTTCCCTCATTTTTTTAATAAATTTTAAATTTGTATATTTGTATATATTTGGGGAGATCATGTAAAGATGATGCGCCCCCAAGATTTTTTCAACCCTAATATAACCCAAACTAACGTAAACTAAACTAACCTAGCTGATTCTAGATTAGATTGGGTTAAGTTAGGCCAAAGAAAGTTAGGTTTAAATGGGTTAGGTTATATTAGGGTAGAAGAACACTTGGGTAGGCCCATCCTTACAAGATCCTTTTTTTTTGTCCTTACCAGATAACTCTGTGTGCCATATACATGACATAGCCGCAGTTTATTTGCGCAAGGTGCTTATTCCAGAAATTAACGTTTTAGACACCTTATCTTAAATTGATTCCCGGTTGCCACTTCTTCAATTAAACGAATTTACATGCCTGAATTGATCCCAAACCTGCTGTAGAATATTTCTAACCAGCGAATAATGATGAACATGAAAACAAATGTCATACTAATAATTGCATAACATTAAAATTAAACATTTGAGAAGCAAGGTCAAAAGGTCGTCCAGAATCTGTGGTATCTTTCGTGTTATTTACAATCCACTGTCGATATTTTTGTTCGTGAAGCCAAGGTTAAGCAAGGATTTCGTTCTAACGTTTAAAGTGAGTTCGACTAAAAAAACTAATATTTTCTGTGTCCTTATCTCGTGTTTTCAATGAAAACAAATGATGTGACTCAATTAAGTATGGGTAGTAGTAAATTCGAAAGATAACTCCTCGAAAAAATTAATTAAGTATATACCGCTGTAGAATTTGATGGTAGAAACCTTCAACTACCTCACTTAAACGCTGTAGAAGCTAATGCTAGAAAGCCGCAAATATCTCAATTATAGGGCTGTAGAATTGATGAGAGAAACTGCCAAACACTTCACCTAAACGGCTATAGAAGGTAATGCTAGAAACCTCCAAACACTTCACTTAAAAGGCTGTAGAAGCTGAGGCTAGAAACCCCCAAATACCTCAATTAAACCGCTGTAGGAGCTGATACTAGAAATTTCCAAATACCTCACTTAAACCGCTGTAGAAGCTGATGTAGGAAACACCCAAATACGTCACTTGAACCGCTGTAGAAGCTGATGCTAGAAACCCCCAAATACCTCACTCAAACCACTGTAGAAGTTGATACTATAAACCCTTAATACTTCACTTAAATCTTCTTAGAAGTTGATCCTAGAAACGCCCAAACACCTCACTTAAAAGGATGTAGAATCTGATGCTAGGAACCATCAAATACTTCACTTAAACCGCTGTAGAAGTTGATACTAGACCCCCCAGCTACTTCACTTAATTCGCTATGGAATTTGATGCTAAAAACCCCCAGCTACTTTACTTAATTTGCTATGAAATTTGATGCTAGACACCCCAAACATTGCGCTTAAACAGCTGTAGAAGCTGATGCTATAACCCCCAAACACTTCACTTAAACGGCTGTAGAAGCTGATACTAGAAACCTCCAAATATCGCCCTTAAAACATGTAAAAGTTCATGCTAGAAACTTCAAAATACCTCACTTAAATCGTTATATAATTTGATGCTAGAAACCCCAAAAACTTCATTTAAACCGCTGTAGAAGCTGATGCTATAAGACCTCCAAACACTTCACTTAAACGGCTGTATAAACTGATGATAAAAACCCGCCAAATACCTCTATTAAACCGCTATAGAAGCTGATGCTGGAAACTTCTAAGTACTTCACCTAAACCTCTGTAGAATCAGATGCTAGAAACCCCCAAATACTTCAATTAAACTGCTGTAGAATTTGATGCGAGAAACCCACAAATACTTCCTTTAAACTGCTGTAGAATTCGATGCTAGCAACCACCAAATATCTCACTTAAACCACTGTAAAATTTGATGCGAGAAACCCACAAATACTTCCTTTAAACTGCTGTAGAAGTTGATGATACAAACCTCCAAATAATTCACTTAAACTGATGTAGAAATTAATGCTCTGAACGCCCAAATACCTTACTTAAACCGCTGTAGAATTCGATGCTAGAAACTACCAAATATCTCACTTAAACCACTGTAGAATTTGATGCTAAAAAGCCACAAATACTTCCCCTTAACTGCTGTAGAAGCTGATGATACAAACCCCCAAATACGTCACTTAAACCGCTTTAGAAGGTGATGGAAGAAATCCCTAAATACTTCACTTAAATCACTGTAGATGCTGATGCTAGAAACCACCAAATACCCCACTTAAACCGCTGGAGAAGTTGATGCTAGAAACCCCCCAAATACTTCCCTTAAACTGCTGTAGAGTTTGGTGCTCGAAACCCCCAAATATCACACCTAAACCTCTGTAGAAGCTGATGCTAGAACCTCCAAATACATCTCTTAAACTGTTGTAGAAGCTGAAGCTAGAAACCCCCAAATACCTCACTAAAATCACTATAGAATGTGATGCTAGACACTTCCAAACACTTTACTTAAACGGCTCTAGAAGCTGATTCTAGAAAACTCCAAACACTTTACTTAAACAGCTGGAGAAGCTGTTGCTAGAAACCTCCAAATACTTCACTTAAACCGCTGTAGAATGTGATGCTAGAAACGCCAAAATAACTCAATTAAACCGCTATAGAAGTTGATGCTAGAAACTCAGAAATACTTCACTTAAACTGCTTTAGATGTTGATGCTAGAAACTCCCTACTACCTCACCTAATCCTATGTAGAAGCTTATGCTAGAAACCTCCAAATACCTCACTTAAACTGCTGTAGAAGTTGATGCTAGAAACCCCCAAATACCTCACTTAAACCGCTGTAGAAGCTGATGCTAGAAACCCCCAAATACCTCACTTAAACCGCTTAAGAATATGATGCTCGAAAACCCCAAATACCTCACTTAAACCGCTGTAGATGTTGATGCTAGAAACCCCCCAACACTTCACTTAAATGGCTGTAGAAGCTGATGCTAGAAACCCCCAAATACCTTACTTAAACCGCTCTAATACTTCACTAATTACTCTCAATACTTCTCTAAAATGAAAGAATCTACAATTTCCTCGCTTAAACCTCTCTATTACATTACCACTACCTCACTAAAACGAAAGAAGCCCTAAATACACGCTTAAATCTCTCCAATACCTCATCAATATCTTTCTAATGTTTCATTAAAACGAAAGAATCCCCAAATACTGCACTTCTCTCCAATACCTCACTAATACTTCGTTAAGATGAAAGAAGTGACTAAATACCTCGCTTAAATCTCTCTAATAACAATAATACCTCTCTACTACTTGGCTAAAGGGAAAGAAGCTCTCTTATATCTGCCTTAAATCTCTCTAATGCCTAATTAATACTTCTCTAATACATCGCTAAGACGAAAGAAGCTACCAAATACCTCGCATAAACCTCTCTAATAACTCACTACTACTTCGCTAAAACGAAAGAAGCCCCCATATACCTCGTTTAAACTTTTAATATTTCAATAATACCTATTTAATACTTCACTCAAACAAGAGGAAGCACCTATACATACGATATAACATAGAGACCTAAATAACCTGTACTCAAATATTTAATTTTACAGTATACAATAGTAACAAAAGGCAAGTTTATTGATTTGATAATAGTCTGTTACTTAAAACCACGCCTAAAAGGTCACTTAAATTATTATAGTTATTATGACTGAAAAATTAATTAACTCAGATAATTATAGTTATTATGCCTGTAAAGTTAATTACCGATCAAAATTATCGTAAATGAAAAATTAATTTCTCTCGACAGTTTGAACCACTTGAAATTTCTACTTCAACTCCGCTGTTATGGTTTTCGTCGACCCACATTGAACGACGGTGGAATCTTTCTTCTTTGTGCTCGATTGAGTTCATTCGAGGTGAATGTGGCGACTCCTCCATTCGCTGTAACTCTCCAAATCGCTCATCAAACCATTTCAGGCAACTTGGACCCGATGACATGGTACATTATCATCCTGGAACATCTTTGCTGGGAGAACATAAAGTCCATGAATGAATTCAAATAGTGACGAAGTAGTACAACGTAGTGGTCACCGGTCAATGATGCGCTCAGGCGGACCAGCAGGCCAAACCTATGGTACTTGAATGCTCTTTGTCCCCGTATAGCACCACCACCAGACTACGCGATGCCTTGTTGACAACTGGTGTTCAGTGCCTTATAGTGTATGTGCCACACCCAAATCCCACCATCAACCTAAAACAAGTGAAACCGTTACTCATCGGACTAGGCCACATGTTTCCCGTCTCCAGGGACCAATTGGCAACGTCACGAGCCCAGGTGCGCCCCTGAGTCCTGTGTACTGGTGTTAACATAGAAACTCTGGTAGCTCTTCTGCTCCGATATACTATGGAATGTAAAGGACGTTGCAGTGATCGAACGGAGATGCGTCAGGTACCTCCCGCATCGACTGTAGATGAGATGTAAGCGTGTTGTTTATCTGTTACCATGAACATTCTAGCCAGACGCCGCTGGTCACCATCATTATGCAACCATGGTCGGTCCCTGTGCCGTCGACGGTGGGCGGTAGTGTCTTCCATGAGGTATTCTCTTATCACGTGTGTCGTCTTTGAATAAGAAATAGTGAACGTCCCCACAGTTTCTGAAATAGGATCTATCATCCCTCTAGCACCCACTACCATGCCTTGTCACGAATAGTCTAGCCGATGTTTACACTGACTCACGAGAAGTCAGCTCATGAATGATACAATTCTGGAAATTTCTGTGTCATCACGGTCCGATAATGCTCCCACCCTTACCAGTACATACTGCTAACCCACAACCTTTTGTTATTTCATTGTAAATTGCTTTTAAAATTCTACCTTTATTTGGAGTTGGAGAATACCCATATTCTCAGGCGCGAGAGTGTTGAATGTCGTTGTTCGAGGAGTCTGATACGAAGTATCGATGATGGGTGGAGCGGCGCGGACTCAGTCCAATGACATCACTCGCGTGAACGTTCGAATCGAGTGTGAATAATTGAAGGGGTATATTCGTTACAAAAAGAGGAGTGAGGTACCGCATTTCATGACCACCCGCAACCCATACCGTTCTTCGCATAAGTTAAGAGCATCATGGGTAACGCGTTTCCGACTAAGCAGACACATCCTCCTGCCTGACCACCCTCCAACCGTCGTCCAGTCACGAACACCTCGAGACCCACCCAACCACACCACGCATCGTTGTCTATCAACTCTTCCAATCCCCTCTCAAGTTATTTCCGCATTACACAGTGATCCCTCTCTGTCATTTCTATATACGATTGATTGATTGAGGTAGTGAATTGTTTAACAGAGGGAGATTGCGAACGTTTTGCACATTTGAGATAAAGATGGATTGGAATGAAAAGTTTGTATGGAGTTGATTGAACAAAGTACAATCAGGTGTGGTTCGCGGTGGTAGGTGTAAATAGCGCGTGACTTTGCTTTTAATAGAGTGGCCTTATGAAATGGTTGGGTATGAATATCTGAACTCAAGAATTATGGGGGTGAAGTTGAGATTTACCATAGTGAGAATGTGTGGTTGTATGAAATTAAAAATGAGCACCGATTGGTGGGTATAGGGGATATGAATGAACGAATAGTTGATAAAATGAGAGATGGGATAACTGAAGTTTGGTTTGCTTAAAGAAAATTAAAATGAAGTGTAGTAGGTTTACATACTGAAAGAAACTTGTATATGGCAAAGACATTCTTTCAGTAGAACGATGGGCATAATAAAATTCAGATATTAGGTAAAAAAGAAACGATGTTGTGAAATTTGTGAGGGGTATGAGTATGAAACTATCTGGTTCCATAATTGTGTAGTGTAAGATTTAGTTGATGTGTGTATGAGAAGATGTAAAATAGTTGGAAGAAGGTAATAATCGTGAGTTAAAGGCGTTGAATCAGCAAAAAGGGAAGAGTGAGAATCCTTGAGAGTAAGAGAGCGACAGTAAATGTGAGGAAAGGAAAGAGCAAATGTGGAATAATTTTTTAAAAAATTGTAGTGGGTAGTGATAGGCTGCATGTAGTTGCGCTATAACTGGAAACAGAATATTAGATGAAGGAATGCCGATTTAAAAAGTGCAGTTGGGAGAAAACAGGCTGTGTACTTGGAGCTGGATTATAGTGAAGATGGGCATGTCAGAGAGATGCAGACGAAAGCATGTGAAGATAAATAGAGCAGTATAAACCAAGTAATTATTTAGAGCAAGAAAACACGAAATAAAGCAGTTAAACGGAATATGAGTGAGTATAGAGATAGGAACAGGAAATTATTTTCAATGAATTGAGAAAGGCAAGAAACCAAGAAAAGGATAGCTGTGGGTAAAACAATGATATGAATGATGATATGTGTGAGCACTAAAGGAGTTAAAAGTAGATGAGAAAGTTATTAGATATGATGTATAACTGTGACTATCAAAGACAAAGCGAATGTGGATTATGAATGTTTAATAATGATAAAATAATAATAAACGATTAAACAAAAATACGATTAAATTGATTAACGATAAACGAAGTTATTATTTTGATAAACTGTGTCCACCTTTGCTTTTTAACCCCTTTATTCAAATTTCAAACCACTAATCCAGGTTATCGATGAGCCTCGAGAACGCACCGTGTTTTCGGCGATTTGTCTGAGAGAGCAAATCAATTGCTCAATCTAACTCTATTTCTAATTTCAGAATTCACACCAGTTCGTTAGTCCTGCTCGTTACTTCGGCTCAATGGAACTAACAAATTTATTTAAAAAAAAAACAACCCAAACAAGTTATTGTATTTATAAGAAGCTCGATCTGTCCCTGCGGTCAGAACGTTTTTAGCTCATAAATAACGGTCATTCATGCGTGCGCGCAAACTGCCGGGCGTGCACGGCGAACCGTCATTCATTGTAAGTATATTATATGATTGGGAGAGTCCGCAACTCTCTTGAATCTATAAATAATAATAATCAGCAAGTAAAGATATTTTTATGCCACAATGTAAGAATGTCAAACAATATGCATTTGTATTTATTTGCGACAGGACTTTTATCCCGGGCAACGCCCGGTACCTATGCTAGTTTAAAATAATTTTTCAGAGGTCCTTCTGTAATGTTTCATCAAAATAATATTACTTTAACAATTTTCTTGAATAAAATATTACTATTTCTTTATTTAAAAAGTGTGTATATTTCTTTTCAATGAAGCAATTTTTTTTTTTTAGAAATATTTTTAATAGACTCATTTTGGACAGATATTTTCTTTCATTTAGTGTTGTTGAGATATTTGAAAAAGTTTCAGGTTTCTTTGCGATCAGTTTCTAATATTTTAGTCTGCGAGTCATAAACCTAAACATTTTATGAAAATCGTTTGGATACCCATGTCATCAAAATATCCTTCAAAATTTACAAAAAAAAACATAGAATCGTTTTGACTTGGTCCCCAAAATAAAAATTAAATATATTACTTAGCATTTTTTAAATATTTTACATATTGTAAAATACCCTGACAATTGGTGCGGTTAGTTTAAAGCAATAAATAATACCGCTAACTGCATCCAGCCTCTTGTGGGGCGCTCATCATTCAATGCAGGATGATGAACGTCTTTCAGGAGGCTGGGAGCAGTGGGCGGTGTTATTTATTGTTTCACACTAACCACCCTATTTTTACATTTTGCCCCGTTTTTACACTAAAGAAATATACGACCTTTTAAATACAACCTAACTTAGGTTAACTAACTTATTGTAACACTTCAAACAATATTCGTCCTTGGTAGATGCAACCAAAACGAATAATTTAATATGTTGCTTCTCATCTGAAATCACTTAAATATAGTGCTTCCTACTGGCTCCCTGGAAGCAATTAGTTACTGTGATCGAAAGCATATATCAAAAGCAGGTTGTTTCATTCATGTTACTACGGTAACATTATGATAAGTTGTGCTGCTTCTTTACCTCCATAACAAGTTTTTGGAAATTTATTAAATGACCTTTGGATTCTGGAGAAAAGTTTAAGGCATTTTTTTTCGTCCAATCGCCCCAATCAGGGGCTGCGAAACCGACATTTTAAGCACGCGAATCGGTCGTTAAAGGTCGCAGACTCGACTCACTTTGAGAGGCTGAGAATCCTATAATGACCTGTTTTTGCTGAATGAGATGCGTTTCGCTCTTCCTTCTTGCGTGGATACCTCCCTAATTCCTAGTGATATGCCGTACGCCAGGTGTAGATGTGTGACAAGGCTTTGCCTTTCTTTTAGGTTTGTTCAGCAGGATCTGATTGGAAGGATTCTTTCCAGAACCTACTAGCCACTTGCACCGTTTTCTCTCTCATTTTACAGGGTAAGTTTCCATTCTTGGCCAGAGACCCGCTCTGATAGCCCATTTTGTTTCAGGCAATTCTTTCCCAGTAGACCAGCTTTTCGCCGACTCCCACACAGGTTATTCAGTGATGTCAAACTTCTTCACTGCTGCAATTCTTTCTTTTTGGAGGGAGGGGGGGAAGAAATAAACGACATTCAACTTTCAACTAATGGAGAGTTTTTTTTTCTTAGAACCTCCATTGAACTATTTCTAATTATAAAATGGATCACTCTATTCAAAGGGAGGGGATAAGAATGCCAACACCGTGGTCCTGGCAGCGCGGCATATGAGAGGCGTTTATGATAGGTATACTTGGAAGCAATATACAAAGGGGCAGACTCATGGCTTGGGGGACGAACCTCTGCCATGGCAAGATTACACCGTGGCTGTTTTAATCAGGCCTTGTAGTGGATGTCATGGTCTACCAGGTTTGGTAGCAAGCATAGATGACCAATATAAATAAGGAATCCGAAGGATACGCCCTACTTTAGGAACTGTGTGAACATATAATGAACAGAAGCTATAACCATGTTCAACAATTGCTATAAACAGGATTGAAATGTACTGAAAATTTGAGAGAAAAATAAAATAAGAAAGAAGTACCAATTGATTTTGTAATGTACTAAATCCTTTAAATATATTTACTACAAAATTACTAGTTTCCAGAAGATGGAGATGTCAAAACTAGGATACTTTGAAACTTCTCCCTATTTCCAAATACTGGTGTGGTTTTTTTTTTTTTAAAGGAAGTTTACCTCCTTTTACACCCCTTTTGGGGGTCTATCAAGGAGTCAAAATGATAGCGAGAGATTTTAAAGAGTTTCAAAAGACGATCCACCAGGGGGAACCATTTTCTCTTGGGGCACTGAGGTAGAGAGGGTAGCACTCCTCCAAGTTTCAATGGTACCAAAGTTATCCCCCCCCGTTACACCCATCTTCGGGGTGGAAACGACCCTTTGCAGTGGTCAAGAGAGGGGACTATTAAAACTGTACTATTACTTTAAAGAGAAATGAAGATCATAAGTTATGATCAAATCCACCCAAAAAACTAAATCAAGAACCCCAAATCTCCCTGAAATCCGATAAGACCTGCCTTTATTTGATAGGATTACAATCATTAATTGCACAATTGATAGGATTGAGATGCAAAATAGAAGGCGTTTGCTTGATATTAATACTAATAATTTTGTCATTGACGAAAATACTGTTCGAAGGAATAGTGAATCTAAACTAGAAGATCCTTATCAGCTAATCCATTTAATCCATCTGTCTTAACAAAATCGGTTTTCAATCTTACTCTTATTTTGCAATTGAATGGAAGTGCTAACTAGAGTATTCATTAGGGGAAACAGCGGGCGCGAAGATCTCCCAAATGGGACATTCGAACAGAATTTGACGGATAGTCTGGGAAACCAAGCAGTCGTCACAGCTGGTTGAGGGAAGCGCGCTATCAAATGACGCTGCTTCCCGCGAGGGTGTGCGATTCGGAGGCGAGAAAGATACGACCTGTAGCCGTCGAGGTAAGGTCAGGTCGGTTCCGCTGGAAAAGTCGCGGCGCAATAGCACGCAACTTTATATTCCTGTCGGCCGTCTCCCATCTTCTTTGCCATAAAGCCTGGAGACACCTGGCCTCATTCCTGCCGTAGAGTTAGGTTATCTTGTCAATACAAATTGTTTGGAACCTTCATCAGCCCGCTCACTCCCTGCAATCCTTACATGTTCAGGAATCCAGCAAAAGACAATCTCTAAATCCTCCAGCTCGCAGCGGTGTAACATCAGAGTTAGTGCATATAGGGGGATGGAGGGATTCCAATGCATCGAGGACCCTCAATGGGCTATCGGTCGCTCAAGATTACAATCCAGTCTCTGAAGCGGTCACGACGAGTAATTTCCCTACCCAGAGATGTATTACAACCAGCTTGGCCGTCAAGAAATACGCAGCACCAGGAAGAGCACCGATCGCTTCAATAAAGCGGAAAAAGCGTAAAAGCCGTCTCTCTTTTAGGATTTAGAGTCATCCGTCTCTATTTACATCGTGCCAACGTGGAATGGCATGTGCTTCATTTGCTATGCCCTAAACCCAAAAGCCTTAGGGTATGTTTGGCGTCTCACGGCGGCCTTAGCACCGCTGAGACCGGTACCAAATGAAATAAGAACGTTGGCGACTGAGTGTATAAGCTGTAAAGCGAGATGCATCTCCCAAGCTTTTACTACCTCTCTATAGGGGATGTGTGAAAGAGAGTGATGGCCAAACGGAGACCAATGTGGTGGATCGAGTCTATCTTCCGTCATTCACGCATGGCTGCGTATGCATAAAAGTCGTAAAGGTATTCTAGATTCTAACTAATAAATAATCGAAGAAAAGAAAAGAAAGAAAGAAAAGAAAGAATGAAAAAATAACGATGGTTATAATAAAGAAAGTTCAATTATAATGTTTTATAATGTGTTAAAGTTAAAAAAGAACTAAAAAGAAAATGTAAAAAATATTTTGCGTAAGAAAGTCTGCGAAGAGTTAATAAAATGGGCGGAATTTCAATTGTTCAACAATTGCACAAAGCAGTCGCTGTTGCATCCGTCGCTTTTTACATTGCATTTGTATTGTATTGATTCAGACGAATAGATAAAGTTTTCACACTGTGTCTATCGTATATTTTAAAAGGTTAATACATTGGATAGAATGAACAATATATATATATATATATATATATATATATATATATATATATATATATATATATATATATATATATATATATATATATATATATATAATATTGAGGATAAATCCCAGAGCCACGAGAAACGGATGTAGCATCTTTTAATTTTTCACTACGTTTCGAAAACTACAAGTTTTCATCTTCAGGCTAGAATAAGTTTACAAAGTTAATATGTATAAAGAAAACTTGAAAAGGCCAACAAGACATTATTTTACAGGTGACCAATTACAGAATATCAGTAGAAAGTACTACAAGTTAAATTAAATATGACTTGGCAACAGTTAAATTTGCTTTAAGACTGACTCAAAAATTAGTTCATAAATTTAAAGATTATTGCAGAAATTAATTACAAACTAAGAGAAATTGACTTGGCATTATTTAAAGATAATAAATTTAAACTTTTTTTTTTTTTTTTTTATTAAATTTTGTAAAGACTGTAAGAGTTAACAACATTTAATATAAAAACGGAAAATTTGGGTACTTACTAAAGCGGATCCATCCTAGAGAGTGAATGGTAGGTTTAACAAAGGGGCTAGTATATATATAGTTTACATTGACGGTTGGTTTATTAAAAGGCAAACCAACTAACAAACTGTAGTTAAAATTAGTTAATTAATAATGATATTGCACTTAAATCTTCATTGAGTGTAGGTTTGTAGTGTTTTATATATAGAGATTCGAGGGTTCTTAGGCAATGTTTGTTGTTGTTAAAGGCTAATACTTTAAAATTCTCAATAGAAATGTTAGTTTTACAGCTTATGGTGTGTTCCCTAACATTTCTATTGAGAATTTTAAAGTATTAGCCTTTAACAACAACAAACATTGCCTAAGAACCCTCGAATCTCTATATATAAAACACTACAAACCTACACTCAATGAAGATTTAAGTGCAATATCATTATTAATTAACTAATTTTAACTACAGTTTGTTAGTTGGTTTGCCTTTTAATAAACCAACCGTCAATGTAAACTATATATATACTAGCCCCTTTGTTAAACCTACCATTCACTCTCTAGGATGGATCCGCTTTAGTAAGTACCCAAATTTTCCGTTTTTATATTAAATGTTGTTAACTCTTACAGTCTTTACAAAATTTAATAAAAAAAAAAAAAAAAAAAGTTTAAATTTATTATCTTTAAATAATGCCAAGTCAATTTCTCTTAGTTTGTAATTGATTTCTGCAATAATCTTTAAATTTATGAACTAATTTTTGAGTCAGTCTTAAAGCAAATTTAACTGTTGCCAAGTCATATTTAATTTAACTTGTAGTACTTTCTACTGATATTCTGTAATTGGTCACCTGTAAAATAATGTCTTGTTGGCCTTTTCAAGTTTTCTTTATACATATTAACTTTGTAAACTTATTCTAGCCTGAAGATGAAAACTTGTAGTTTTCGAAACGTAGTGAAAAATTAAAAGATGCTACATCAGTTTCTCGTGGCTCTGGGATTTATCCTCAATATTAAATGCAGGCTTCACGGCCGAGCTCCATATGGATATATATATATATATATATATATATATATATATATATATATATATATATATATATATATATATATATATATATATATATATATATATATATATATATATATATATATAAATAAATAAATAAATATATATATATATATATATATATATATATATATATATATATATATATATATATATATATATATATATATGAGCAAGTATTTGACAATTACACGCGTGATAATAAAATACTTAACTTTTATTGCCTACATAATTCATTTACTATTTTTCATTTGCATAAAAGCGGCCGACTTGGACTTGCCATCCGCAATGAAGTTTATTTCGTTTAAAAATGTTTTTTCTGGAACAAACCTTCAATTTAGATTTATTAGGTAGATTAGGTACGTGCTAAGATTAGAGGACCGCATTTCTTCGCTATATATATATATATATATATATATATATATATATATATATATATATATATATATATATATATATATATATATATATATATATATATATATATATATATATAATGATAATAATAATATATATATAAAGTCAACAGCCACGAAGGAAAATGAACACGGAGATTAGTCGAAAGGCCTCGTAGATCTCTCGTGTTTCATTTTCCTTCGTGGCTGTTGCCTTTATTTACATATTCATCGCGTTCCACATTTTCTTGATTCAGTTATATATATATATATATATATATATTAAGAAAATGAAAGCAAGCACTGAATATAACATATATTAGCTAGTACAATCAAAATATATATATAAAAATAATTGTTTCTCCAATAAAAAGAACAATGACACGAACGGACTAAGGCCTAAAATTGAAAATATGGGGAATAATGTACAAAATGTGAAAATACAAAATATGCAAAAAAAACACAGGATACAAATTCAATATGAAGGACAAATTTTAGTAGTTTGAGCACAAATTGAAAATACCAAATAAAATTCAAATGACATTAATAGGGTTAGAAGAGGAAGAAAAGGTAAACGCAATAAATAAAATATCAAATATTACCTGATTTGGAGGTAGATTTGAGCTGACTGAACGGAATTTAAATTTTGTTTCTAGGAAAGCTTTGATTTATTGTTATTTGTTTTTTATTATTATATGCAATTGGGTGGTAGAGAAACAAGGTCTACTGACTAAAGGTCGCGTTCTCTCACTTATTCTGATTTATGACCTTACCACCCTTAAAACTTTCAATAATTCCCGGACTAACCTTTGGAGGACCTTGGCAATTATTTTATTTAAAAGGAAATGTAAAATAATGAGAGAGTTTCAAATTTCTTTAGACTCAGCCAAATAGTTATGATTATATTGTCAAATAATTCCATGGATAACGTTGGGAGGACTTTGGCAATTATATCATTCGAAAGCGAATGTAAAACAACATAAGGGTTTCAAATTCCGTTAGAATTGACCGAATAGTTAAGATGTTATTGCCCAAACAAAATATTTCCCGGGCTAAACTTGGTAGGACCTTGGTAATTATATCTTTCGAAAGAAAATTTAAAACAACATAAGGGCTTCAAATTTCGTTAGAATCGGACGAATGTTATTACCTAAATAAAAAGAAGTAAAACAGGGACCGACTGACTGACATAGTGAAATGTAGAGTCGCCCACGACTAAAAGAATTAGTGTTAGTTAGTTGGTTGTTTTGGAGGTAATTAATTAATGGCAAGTAGTTAAATAAGTGTCTTTATTTTAAATTTTAAAATGTATAACGGTGTGGAAGTAGAGTCCTTATTTAACTGAGGCTCTGTTAAATATTGCGTTTATCTTTTGCGATTGGCGTGCAAACTAGTAAGCATCTACGGCATTCAGGCTTGTGCTGCTTGATCCGGCTAATATGTGAAAATTTACACAGAAACACAAGAGCAGAGATCTTACAGAATATGATCCGGAGAAAAGACACGAAAAAAGAAAACGCCTCGCCCCTGCAAGGACTCTAACCTCAGACCTCTTGTTATCTATACCATCGCTCTACCGACTGAGCCAACGCGCCCAACATATTTTTCCTAAATATACTATTCCTTCTCATCTTTAAAGGCCTCCAGTGCAACTCTTGGGTGATATAATCTATCACTCAAGAGCCAGACTCTACAGCAGAGGCAAGGGATACGAACCCTCCCGTCACGTTACCGAGACAGATAGCGCGCAGGAAGCTCTCCACAGTCTCGGGCATTCAACCAAAATCTTGCGTCCAATCAGGACTACCAAGTTTCAGAGGAACACTCTGATAGGTAACACTGCTTCTCGCGAGTACTTACAATTCGGAAACGACGGAAAATGACTCTCTATCGTCAAAGCTTTGGTAGATCGGTCTACACGAAATGTCGGGGTGCAATGGCACTCAAATTTAAATAAACCGGAGCCTTCTTCCTTCTTCTTTGTCATTCAGTCCCTCGCGTTGAGCTGATCCTTGTCATGAAGCTAATGTGTAAAGAACGAATCGCCGGTCTAGGGGCTTATTCTGTGCGAAAGGCCTTGTTCCTTCATCCGCGTGCTTGTTCTCAACAACATTTACAAGTGCAAGATTATTTTTATCTAAATTTAATCGATAACCAAAGAGGGCGTCTCCATCACAAAAAAATATTATAAGGAGATATCTGTAAAGAAATATATGAAAATAGAGGAAGTGAGAATATGCGGAAGATATATAGGTATTGGGGCCTGGAAGGAATACTTCAGGTGTAAGCTGCAGGATGGTTTCCATGCAACGCCTGACACTCCCTTGAGGCTACATGTTCAGTCCCCCAGCAGATGATAATTTTGACATTCACACGACTTGCAGTAGTCATGGCGTCACAGATACAGAGAACAAGGATATGTGGATGTTCCAATAGCTCAAATGAACTTAGCGCGCTCTGTGTGCTTGCTATAAATAGCAAAACAGCCTCCGCACATGATCAGGCGCCTCATTTACTGCACAAAACAATATATTTCAACCACTTCGGCGGTGAAGACATACGCAGCGTTCAAAAGAACTAGGCTGGGTTCAAATAAACGCAAGTTGGCTTGGAAACCAACTAAGATTTCGGACTTGAAGACACATGTGCACATTAGCACGGCTTTAGTATGGCAAAATGTATGCTTCAAAAGAAACGCAATAAATCCGGTGCTGTAGAAACTTTGGTTACAGAGGCGTGGCGAAAAAAATAAATGGTTGTATCCTCTAAGATATCTTGGGCAGAACCATCGAGGCCAGCGCCAAGAGAATTATTACACGATACTCTGGGAGTTTATTTGACTTGAGTTTAAAAGGTTTAGAGTATGATTAGCCTTCTGATCGGCGTAAGCAGCATCGAGTTTCGCCGCCGACAAAATAAAAGCCATTTGCGACTAAGAGATGCTAAACACGCGTGTACAAGTGCATCATAAGTGCAATGATTCGACGTGAGGGGCACTTCTCATCCGTAGAAAATAAGGCTTGCTTTAAGTGATGTGCAGAACCTGTCAGTATCCGGAAACCATGGTAGTTGATCTAATGCCCTGTCCGCTAGAGAAAGTTCGTGTGCATAGGAGTAAAGGTTGCATCCGTAAGCAGGTTTGAGCGAACAATAGAGCAGTAAAAGAGCAGTAGACTTGCCCTATCAGTATGCCATATGTTGAACTTTAAAGAGCAGAGTCTCCGAGAGACACAAAGGTTTGGAATGTTCACCGTCCAAGTAAAGCATAGATCAAATACATGACCGAGGAAGCAGCGAAGTCCAACCATGTCTAAGTAAGCTCCATTTAAAAAGAATTCCGGTTTAGATTGAAGCTGTGACGATGATGTATGTGCACTACCTTAGTCGTCACCATAGAAAACAAAAACCCGTAGTTTTCGGCATAACGAAAGACACGCTTCAGAACCTGTTAGACTCGGCGCCCACAATTAGGCATCAGAACCGCACCAAAGAGTTTAGAAAAATCATCTATGTAGAGCGTCATAAAAAGAACATTCCAACACCCTAAAAGTGATACCGGTTATATTCATGGAAAAGAGGGAGGCTGAGACCACACCCTGCTGGACATTCTCTTCTTGCTCTATGGCTCTTGTACCCGTACGCGGAATCGACCATCTTGTAACAACTTAGACCGAAAATTAGGAGACGACCTTTCGACCCGTAGAATGGATATAATCGTGATACCATATCACCCTGTGGTATCATATACCTTCTCCAAGTAAAAAAGCCATTGTGAAATGGTACGTGGTAAAGAAAGCCTCGAGGACAACACTTAAGCCGAAGTCGAGCATCCGACTTAGAGTTGAAGCTGCGGAAGTGGCACTGTCCAGGAAATATGCTATTAGACTCTTTACCAATTTCTCCATTAAATTTCACCCGCATCATGTTATAGAAATTGGGTCGAATCTTGTTAGGGTATAATGATCTTTTTCTAGCTAGAGAAAACTAATCACAGGGGCCAATAGCTATGAATCTGGAAAGAATCCCTCCGACCAGATACTGCTGAACAAAATTAAAAGAAAGGCAAAACTTCGCACACCCGTCTATATATAGCTTACAGCATATCAACGAGAATAAGGGCGATATCCACGCAAGAAGGGAGAACGGAACGCAGTGTACTCAGCGAAAACAGATCATTGTAGGATTCTCCGACTATCAAGATGAAGTCGAGTCTGTGGCCTTCAACGACAGTACGACGTGCTTGAAATGTCGGTTTCGCAGTCCCCGGCTGGAGGAAGTAGACAAAAAGCTCACGAATGATACCGCCATGGATAAGGATACGCTTCCAAGTATCTGTAAAAGAGGTTTTCCCATTAAGGGAAGAGACGTATGCTTATCATGAAGAGCGGTGAGCGTACTTTGAAATGAAATTGAATCTAGCCCTTCCCAATCAAAATACACATATGTTTAAATTGCAGTGGCTTTGCTTATAATTATATTACTTCTTTCAATTTGGCAGATAAAAAGAACAGGCAGTCTAGAAAAAGAAATCTGGCTCGCGGTGATGTAAATGCACGAAAGAAACTCGAACAGATAGAAATTTCATCATTTCATCGAATACAAACGACTGTGCTCGATTTAAGCGCCATTGAGTCTACCCCGAGAGAGGCAACGGCATGAAGATAACGGATACAACAAGAGAGGGGAACGAAACGATTCTAGAGCATATGTATATGCGTGAATTATTCATCATTAACGACTCTGATCTTCAGCTTTTCAGCCAGCTCTAACGAACCATTCTTTCCTCTAGAGAGGATTCTGCCGGTCAGGTACTCAATAAGGAGAAAGGACATCAGTAATCACCTTACAACTCGGCAAAACTCCGCATCCTCTATGACCACTGGCAGTGCAAGGCACACCAACACAAGAGGAGACCTCTTACACAGCTGGAAGTGAACTACTACCGCCTGAAGAGGTATTGAGAGAAAAAGGGATACTAGAGACATCACCTCGGGATTAATTTGTGAGCATATAGCACGGCCCCCGTCCTGTGGTAGGTGACTCTTCATCAATAAATTTCGATATAAAATTATAGCATAAAAAGGTTGTCTTTTACCTCCACGGTTAAGGGTTTCACCAAGATATCGTTACTAGTGAATATATATAAAGGGTCTTTCAATAAGGTCGCTTGGTTTTTAAATATAAATAAAACAAGTTGTGTGTGATATATGCACTTAATTTATTTTAAATTTAAAAGTACATTTTATGGCATTAAGTGTGGAATATGATGTCGTTCAAATCTCCGCAGCGGCTTTGCTTGGTGGAACGTATTCGGGAGGCCTAATTTTCGATGACTTTGTTGCATAAATCTGGCTGAATTTGCTGGATGGTGTTCGTTATGTTAACTTTGAGGACATCAACTGTTTGCGGACTATTTGCATAGACCTGCAATTTAAGGTGCCCCCCATCCCCCAAAAGTAGTCTAATGGCGTTAAATCGCATGATCTCGGTGGCCAGTTGACGTCGCTGCCGCGCGAGATGACCCTGCCCTGAAATCACTGGTGAAAAATGTCTATCGTGGCGTGCGCAGTGTGGCACGTAGCACCGTACTGTTGGAACCACATGTCGTCAGTATCCATATCAGGCATATAATCCAGTTAAGGCCACAAGAAGTTGCTTATCATCGATCTGTAGGTCTCGCCGTTGACGGTTATGGCAATCCCATCTTCGTTCTCAAAAGAGTACGGACCGATGATTCCGTTAGACGAAAATCCGCACCAAACAGTAACTTTGTTGGGATGCAATTGGTGCTGGTGTATCTCATGTGGATTGTTTTCGTCCCAAATCCGACCATTTTGCTTGTTCACAAATCCATTCATCCAAAAATGGGCATCGTCGCTGAAGATGATAGAAATCACGTAATGCGCGGAACGTTTGTCGAACGGAGCACTGATTTTTATAATAACATTTGATGATTTTCACACGCTGTTCACGTTATAACCTTTTATCGTGACTTGCCAAGCAGTACTTAACAGTTCATAGTGAGATTGCCCGATGTCGCCTTAACAACATAGCCACTATCGCCTGACAAAGCTCGAGCGTCCTTGTTGAAAGACCCTTTACAAAGGAAAATGTGGCTTGATGTTAGCCGACTTCTGTTGGACTTTCCAGAGAGATAGGCCTGATGATACACGCAAAATAACCTATAACATATAACCTACATATAACCTATTAAATCAACTAATTAAAAGCATATGGATAATAGAGACTTTTCTGCAGGTGTCCATTTACTAAAGACCAGAACTGCGCATTTAAAAATCCCGAGGAACCGTAAGTGGACAAGTTCCTTATGACTCAAATCTACGTACCAAAATCGTTCAAGGAAGAACTAGGGGGAAGGGGTAAAAAGGAAAACAGACAAAAAAGATGTTTATCATATTCTATTATGAGTCCTCCAAAAAAACTGTAACAAGAGGTAAAAAAAAAAAAGCTTTAAACAAATTTGCCAGACCACCCATAGACTGTGCGTCCAAAGATAAGCTGCAGGAGGTCAAGTGAATATAAGAGAAGGTGTGTCTCCAAGAGAAGGCTGAGCTAATCATTATATTTTAGTCTTTTATCATTTATCTCGTCTAGTAAGCGAAGGAAGACAGAAAGCCACACGCAACTACATAAATATACGCACATTTACAGAGATGTATTTAAATTGTAACAGATGTATACACTAGGTAGATCGAGAAAGTGCGCACATAGAAAATATGAGAGGATGAACTGACTTCACATTTGTACGTGACATGCCATAAACGACAAGCTTAAGCTAAATAGTGAATGGTATGTTAATTTAAATGCTAATTATTGTATCTCGCATTAACTACTTTACACACGTTGACCAGAAATGATACCAAGGCGCCTCAACAAAGTTTCTATACATAATTGATTGCATAAAAGAATGTATAGGAATTATATGAAGATTTTACAGTTTTATGATATTAAAAAATATCAAAGTTAAAAGCACGAAAATAAATGATTATAAGAAGTTAAATATCCCCAATACCAGCCTTATTTACATAGTGTTTAGGCTTTTAAAATTATCCCGAACTCATAGAGATGATAATCGTCGATCACAGTTAGCTTTAGTTCCACGATTCCCGGCCTTGTAATTCTCAAATCTTGATAACATGGTAGCAAGATCTTTCTCTTTCTCGATGGATTTTGTGAGATAGAGGTCTGGTATTGTGATAAAAAGACACTAGTAAACTCTTCAGATGCTCTACCAGAAAGAGGAATGATTAGCAAACGAAACAAGTCAACAAGAAAATAGTTCCAAAATTTTCCGCTGTCTACAAAAGCCTTGAAGTTCCAGCCTAATTTTTTTAGATACATTGCAATGAGACATCGTATAGCCTTATTGGCTTTTATATCATTCTAAGCAATAACTTTAAGACTATTTATAAGTTTATAATGGTAACAATCTAAAGTTAATTTTTCCTTATAAACGTAAGCCGTGGCTATAGTAAAATTTGAAAATTGTGGCAGAAATACACTTGACAATATCCTAGAAAATTTAGAATAATTCCCTAAACAATCATTGAATTAACTCGTTTCAAAAACCTTGCAAAGAATATTTAAAAACAGGCAAATTAAACCTTTATTAATTTGTTTCATAGATCAATAGACAAAGCGAACGTTTAAACAATTGCTTCAGAAAGTATGAAAAGTGAACGTTTAGACATTTGTTACAAAGATCATCAGACAACGCAAACGTTCCAACACTTGTCTCAAACAACAATTTGCAAAGCAGATGTCTCAACACTTGTTTCAATGATAATAAAGAAAAACAAAGCCTTCAAGACTTGTTTAATAATCAACAAACATCCAAAAGGCAAAGCAAGCATTCCAACATTTGTGTCAATAGGCACAGTAAACCTTTCAATACTTTTTTTTAATGATCAACAAAGCAAGTATTTCAAAACTTGTTGTAAAGATGAGCATGCAATAGGCAAACCATTGAATAGAATTTATTCTGGCTGCTTTTCAACCCCTACCAATAGGCAAAACAGATTTTTCAACACTTGCTTTATGATGAACAGGCAAAGCAAAGCGTTTCACTTCTCTTTTGATTATTATTAAGCTAAGTAAACTTGTCGGACCTTGTAAAGATCGATAACCCCGATGTAACCAAGTAAAGATTAGCTACCCCACATATTAGCTTGTAAAGAACCGCCACCCCTTTATTGAGCTTGTAAATAAAACCTTCACACAGTTACGATAAATTAATCAAGGATAGTCAAATAACAAGGTAAGAGTCAATTTTTATTAAAAAGAAACATTTCCAGATTTTTAAAAAGCGAACATGTAGCAATAAAATGTTAAATTTAATTATATTGATCAGCAATAACCCTGCAGAATGCGTGAAACTTGCCATGTTTATTTCTTTCTCTCCACATAAATTCTTGAAGATATCAATCTAAAAAGTTCCTTTTGCAACCTTGCAAGCTCTTGCTAGCTGATTTATGCTTTCCCCAATAGCTTTCAATTAATTGTACATGTACGCTTGTATGTGCGTCCACAAAACATACAGAATTGTTTACTGTGTGGTCTTCACGACCGAGGTTTCGTTGAATATTTGATTATGCTTGCCACTAGCGACCCCGAATAAGTGTTCCAGGCCTGACCACTCTTTTCATCATGGGTAATAAGGTCATGGCAATACGAGATTCTACTATATCCATAAAACCTAAACAAGTCACTGTAATTGAATTCATATGACCGAAAACCCGTATGGGCTGATTTGGTGCTCGTCCTTTATGGTAAATCGTCAATTTGAATAGTCAGTCCTGCACCCCTAAGCTTAAGTGAATGTTTTTTGAAGTAATTTGTGCATATTTCACGGGAAAAAAATAAAATTTCTTTTGCCGTTACTCTTGAAAGATTTAAGAAATTTACAGGCTGAGTAAGACTAATACCTTCAGACCAATAGAATATTGCTTCTATCCATTTCTGAAGCGACAATCTTGATCGGAAGAAGAACGAGTCCTTACGAATCGAAGCGGATTTTATTTTGCGCAGACTTTCTGTTGACATTTACATATGTAGTATTTATCTTGTATTTTTTAACATGTTGTATAGTTCATTGCAGTCTTACACTCTTCGCACTTCATTTCAATCCTCAATAATCCACGCTGCTTCATTCAGTTTATAATTGCCAGTGGATTTTCGACAGTAAGCGGTTGAAATATATGTTAAGAGCTAATCTTATATATATATATATATATATATATATATATATATATATATATATATATATATATATATATATATATATATATATATATATATATATGCGGTTAGGTAAAGGTAATAGTAAAAATTCTTTAATCCGATAGAAATCTCTTCTTGAGTTCCTCAACTTTCTTCAGGAGTGCCACCCATAGGATTGTACAACCATCCATTTCTCTAAAAAAAAAAAATTCCAAGAAGCCTTTTGTAAGAGATAACGTTTACTTTAACAGAAAAAGAGAATCCGAATGTGTTTATCTTGTATTTTTTAACATGGTATAAAGTTCACTGCAGTTTTACACTCTCCGTACTTCATTTTAATCTTCAATAATCCATGCTGCTTCATTCGGTTTATAATTGCCTGTGGATTTTCGACAGTAAGCAGTTTCATCTCATGTACAATAGGCTTGCGGATCCTTACAAAGTCCAACTTTTCAACGCTTGTTTCATAGATCAACAAACATAACAATCCTTTCAACAAAATGATTTAAGTGATCAATAGGTAAAGCAAACCTATCAACACTTCTTTGAAAGCTCACAACACTTGTTTTAATGGTTAAACAGCACACAAAATCTTTCACCACTTTTTTAAATGATCATAGGCAAATCAGACCTGCCACTACTTGTTTCAAAGTTCGAAAGACAAAGGAACAATTTACAAAGCTTTCCTTTCAACACTTTTTCAATGATGAATAAGCAAAGCAAACTTTTCACTACTAGTTTTAATATTTGTTTTCAACGTTTGTTTTAAGGACCAATAAGCAAATCAAACGTCTCAAAACTTGTTACAAATATTGTCGTAGTATGGCCAAGTGTACGTGAATATGCGCACTCAGGCTCTAAGGTAGGCCAAGCAAGGCAACAACTGTTATTTTTCTAAGAGCGCGATTTGAATAGATAGTGGCAGCTGCATGACCAAGGAATATAACAAACATAATGACAAAAATATAGCGTTTTAATACACACTAAGTAAAAGGCACAACAATAATTATGGATATATATATATATATATATATATATATATATATATATATATATATATATATATATATATATATATATATATATATATATATATGGGTACATAAATAAGACGGAATTAAGTCCCAAATACTAATTAGATAACCGTGGTTAGGGAATGATTATAATGGGAGATGGAGGGTAATGAGTGATTTACTTCCTTTGAAACTCGAGAGTAAGGTGGGGCAAACTTGGGGAAGGTCTTGATGACCTTGATTACTCACGAGTGGTAGCCACAAAACCCACAGCGAGTAGGGCTACTTTCTCAAACTAGTGTTTTGCTAGATGCGGGCCTCTTGTCCTCAGGAGGTCACCGAACGAACTTCGAAAGGGAAGGGGGTATGACTTCTCAACACTTTTCTTGAGCGAGGTAACGGGCCTTTTGTACTTAAAAGGTCACCAGAAGAACTTCGGAAGACGACTTCTCAAATCCTTGTTCCGAAGACGGTTGAGAAAGGCTGACGTTGCCTCACGAGACTCTTCTTCCGGACCCGAAACTACGGGTGTGATGTTCAGCTCTTCCGTGGCTTGCGACCTTCAATATCACTTCTCGGGAGAGAGCTCGTGGAATTGCACTCCTTTCGGGGAAGCCTCGTCTAACCAAATCTGTCTATAAGCCTGGAGCGGTTGCACATATACCCGGAGTTCTCCGAAACAGGGAGAGAGATTGAGACCTTCTGTAATCTTCGTTATCGGCCTTGACAACCCGAGCGTCTCCTTGCAGTGAGGTGTCAAAGGCAAGGATCAGCGGGTCAGACCGGCGACCAGTGGCGGGAGCCATAAAGCGGTTCACGGCGAATCCTACAAAGTAATCTCCCGATCCGAGGAAGGGGGAAGAGGATTGAGACGGCCGGGAGGTAGCCACAATTTCCGCGTCATGCCTCGGTGTGACTTTCGCGGAGACCTGGCGGCGAGTCCAAAAATGGTGAGGTCGGAAGGACCGAGGGGGAGTAACGGCTCGCTTTCTTTCCCGAAGTAATATCTTAGGAGGTGGCGAAATATAATTATTCTAAGGAGATACTTCTACGAATATCAACTAGCAAAACAAACATTTCAACACTTGGTTTAAAGCACTACAGACAAGGAAAAGGTTCCAAAATGTTTTGAACTTACATTATCTCCTTGTGACCCTGTAAGGGGTGGATGGTGTAGCATGGGCAATACTGCTGCTATAACTGAAACCTGAAAGAGTGCTGCAAAAGAAACTGATGCCCTTTCTCCGGTCATCTTTGCACCTATTTTTAAATCTCCCACTATCTTTTCCAAGCCTGGATTGACCCAAGAATGAATGAAAGAGAGCATTAGATATTCTAAAATACATAATAATAATTCTCATAGGGCATCAGAGATATTTTAATAGGAGAGTAATGCTAATTCGAGGGTTCATTGAGGTTGGTATAAAAAGGAGACAAAGAATTTTTCAGTCCAAAGGTCAGTATTTTATAGAATTAATAATTTATAAATTACTAAAAAATCCCTGCGAATTCCATTTTGAAAACAAATGCTGATGTGAAGAAATGGGAAATTTAAATATAGGTATAGTGAAAATATGATGAGTCGAATATTAAAAGAATATAATTTTTAGTTGCGTGCGAGTCAGGTCGCGAGCGACTCTACATATCACTATTTCGGTCGGTCGGTCCCCGACCGAATGCTATAATTGCCAAAGTCCCCCCAAGGTTATCCCGGGAATTATTTTGTTTTGGCAATAACATCATAACTCTTTGGCCGATACTCTGCTAGACTAGAATGGACTATAATATGCTATAATCTGGTATAAGCTATGACTGACTAGGATATAATAGTATAGTATAGGCTATACATGTCTAAGATATTTAAAGCTATACTAGGCTGGGCTACACTATGTAATGCTAGGGTAGTCTTCGCTATACCAGGCCAGGATAAGCGAGGCTTTGCAAGGATAGGCTATATTATGCATGCTATGCAAACCTAGGCTAAGATTTAATAGTCTAGGCTAGGCAATACTATGATATACTATACTATACTATACTAAATAGGCTAGGGTAAGGTAGGCTGTGATATACTATAAGAGGGTATGCTAGTCTAGGCTAGAATAGGATAGAATATACTAGGCTAGGCTTCAGTGAACTAGGCTAAGCTAGGCTATACTAGACTAGGGTAAGCTAAGCTAGGCTAGACAAAGTTTTAATATACAATTGTAGGCTGCGCCAAACTAGGCTAGGCTATACTCTGCTAGGCAGGCTAGGCTAGGCTAGGATACACTGTGATAGGCTCAGGTATACTATACTAAGCTAGGTTATTCTAATATATACTATGCTAGGCTATATATGCAAGACTACACTAGGCTAGGCTAGGGTATACTAGGCTACTCTAGGGTATACTATGCGATTCTAGGCCATTATATGCTATGATATACTAGGCTGGGCTATACAAGGGTATGCTATGCTATTGCAAGGCTATGCTGAACTATACTACGCTAGACTATGCTATATTATAGTGTACCATGCTAAGCTAGTATAAGTTAAGGTAGGCTAGGTTAGACTATGGTTGAGCGTGTTATGCCAAGATATACCATGTCAGAATAAGATAGGATATTCTATGCTAAGCTAGGCTATACTATGCTAGACTAGTTTCTACTATACTAGGCTAGGTTATATTATGCTTATACTATACTGTGCTAAGCTAGATTAGGGTAAGGTAGGCTATGGTAGATAGGCTATACCATTCTAGGCGTTGCAGGGCTAGGCTAGCCTAGGCTATACGAGGATAGGCTAAGCAATATTATGTTAAACTATTCAAAACTATACTAGGTTAGGCTATGCTATACTATACTATTCTAGGCTAGGCTATACTATACTATGAAAAGCTATACTATGCTAAGCTTTACTACCCTATATATATACTAGGCTGTACTAAGCTATGTTAGGCTAGTTTTTGTTAGGCTAGGCTATGTTAGACTAGGCTATACTATGGCTTCTAGGCTAAGATGGGCCATACTATACATTCTCTGCTAGACTAGGCTAGATTACTTTAGGCTAAGTCATACTATGCCTGGCTAAGCTATACTATGTAAGTCTAGGCTATACTATGCTAGCTACGCTAGAGTATGGTATGGTAAATTCTACTATTATATGGAATCATAGGCTAGACTTGGTTATACTAAGCTAGGCTAGGCTAAACTAGGCTACCCGATGCTAGGCTAGGCTATACTATAGTAGGTTATGCTATGACATAATCTATTCTGTTAAACTATGCTATACTATACTATACTATGCTATACTATGCTAGGCTAGGCAGGATTTACTATGTTAGGCAATCTATTCGAGTCTATACTATGCTAGGCCGTAGGCTATCCTACGGTAAGCTAGGTTTTGCCAGGCTACTATTCGAGACTATACTAGGCTATGCCATATAATGTTATACTATTCTAGACAATCCTCTGATATGCTAGGCTAGGCTATACTATGCTAGAAGAGACTATACTAGATATACTATACTATATTATACTTTACTATACTATGTTTTGCTATGCTATGCTATACTATGTTATGCTATAATACACTAGGCCATGTTATACTCTGCTATAATATGATAAGCACCATTATGCAATAATCTGCATGTTATACTATGTTATAATGTGCTATGCTATACTATTCTAGATTATGCAATTAGGGTGTGACCATTTTTTCGCCTTTCCAATTCCATATTAGAGGTGTGACAAAAAGTTAAGGCCCGCCATTTTAATTTTAAAAAATATATATTGCCAAAGTCCTCCCAAAGTTAGCCAGATAATTATTTTCTTTTGGCAATAACATTATAACTATTTAGACCATTCTAACGAAATTTGAAACCCTTATGTTGTTTTACATTATATTTCGAATAGTATAATTGCCAAAGTCCATCAAAGGTTAGCCAGTGAATTATTTTGTTTTGGCAATAACATCATAACTATTCGGCCAATTTTAACGAAATTTGAACCCATTGTGTTGTTTTATATTCTCTTTCGAATGAGATAATTGTTAAGGTCATCCTAATGTTAGCCCCGGAATTAGTTTTTTTTTACAATAACATCATAACTATTCGGCTTATTCTAACGAAATCTGAAATCCTTATATTGTTTTACATTCCCTTTCAAATAATATAATTGCCAAAGTCCTCCCAAGGTTAGCAGGGAATTAGTTTTTTTTTCTTTTTGAAATAACATCATAACTATTCTGCCGATTCTAACGAAATTTGAAACCCTTAAGGTGTTTACATTCTCTTTCGAATGATAGAATTTCCAAGGCCTCCCCAAGGTTACTCCTTGAATTATTCAAACTTTTCAAAGTCGTAAGGACATAAATGAAAATAAGTGAGGGCACGCGACTTTTTGGTCAGCAGACCTTGTTTAATTTAGAGACAATACTCGAAGAAGAATGGAATTCATTAAAAAATGAGTTATGCATTGACCTCAATTTCGCACCTACTTTGTTTTTCTATGTTTTAGCATGTAGTAAACAGGACAAATTTACTACATGAACTCTATGATCCCTAGTGAAAACCAAGAATTGCCAATCACACACCAAATTTTGTAGAACAAACTGTAATAATGCAAAATAAATTATCATTTTAAAGTAAATGTGTAACAATGGCTGCTATCAACCCTATTTAGGAATGCCACCCATTATTATTATTATTATACAAATACAGAAGTTTCCAATGGAAAGGTCAAGCCTACAAGATCAAGGGTGGTCCCATAAGGAAACATACTGCAAAAAAAAGAGAGAAAACAATGAATCTAAATGAATCGCCCCATTCCTTGCATATACGAGGAGGGGGAAAATAAGTTTTGCAATTCGGATATAAGGAAACGAGATATGAGGAAAAGTGTTTTATTATTTTTCAATATAACTACCCTCGACTTCATTGCACTTGCGCCACTTGTCCCTGAGGCTTCGAATTCCCGACAACCAGAAATCTCCCGACTGCTGTTCAATCCACTCCTGGACGGCGAGCTGGACATCTTCATCGTCCCCAAACCGGCGTCCACGCAGTGCCGCCTTGAGCTGGCGGAATAAAAGGTAGTCGCTAGGGGCCAGATCTGGACTGTAGGGGCAGTGGTTGAGTTCCTCGAATCCGCACTCGCGCAGGGCAGTTTGTGTAACTCTGGCTTTGTGGACTTTGACGACGTTGAAGTCGATCATGGGGCGTGAGGTTTCTAGGGACACAACGGGCAGAGACCTTGGTCATGGTCAAATTGTCGTGGATGATGTTCATAACACTTCCATGTGATATTCCAAGTTCTCGCTCGATTTCTTCGACCTTCACCAGTCGATTTTCGAGGATCCTCCTCTCCACACGGGCCACATTCTCCTCGTTGGTCACGTCTGACGGGCGTCATCTTCAAGGGACTCACGACCATGGTGGAACTCCCTATTCCAGCGATCAATGGTTGCATAGGAAGGGGCGGTGTCGGTGTACACTGCAACCATGCGTTCATGGATCTCTTTTGCATTCTTGCCTTCCTTGGTCAAAAATTTGATCACTGCGCGGGGCTCAACCTTCCCCATTGTTGAAAAATTTGTGACTGACGATCTGCGATCAGCTACTGCTTCTTAAATAGACGAGGCAGGAGCGTGCGGCTGCAGGTCCCGACTTGTCATAACTTGTCCTAACACCCCCACAAACAGCCATCCCCCTTCCTCTGTTTTGCCCTACCGATTCGCAAAATTTATTGACCGCCCCTTGTATATGTTCACATCTACTAAACTATTCATTGTTTTTATAGTTAAATATGCTTATTATGACACGCGAGCACAATGGTGCTAGAGATATAATAAAAAAGGGGGAAAAGTATTCATAATGCCTTTTGTTTTGCAAATAAAGATGAAATTACTTAAAATGATCTTTCATATTGCCATGTACGTTTAATACGAGTATTATTGAGCGTCTGTAAATTGAGACATTATTGCGCATCCTTGAAAAGGTATTCTCGAGCGCCATTGAATGAAGGCATTACTGAGTTTCTTTAAATGAAGTCATTTTTGAGCGTCCTTGAATGATAGCATTATTCAGCGTCCGTAAATAAAGGAATTATTGAGCATCTTTGAAAAAAGGCATTCTTGAGCGCCAGTGGATAAGGCGTTATCGAGCGTCCTTGAATGTAGTTATACTTGAGCATCTTGAATGAAGTGATTATTGAGCGTTCTTAAATCAAGGAATTATTGAGCGTCCGTGAATGAAGGCATTATTGAGTATCCTTGAATAAAGGCATTCCTAAGCGTTTTTGAATGAAGAATTTATTGACCATCCTGTAATGATGGCATTATTCAGCGTCCGAGATTGAAGGCATTATTGAGCATCCTTGAATGAAGGCATTATTGATCGTCCTTGAATGAAGGCATTATTGAGTGTCTTTTTTAAATGAGGGCACTAGTGAGCATCCTGCATCAAAGGCTTTATTGAGTGTCGTTGAATGAAGGAATTAGTGAGCGTCCGTGAATGAAGGCGTTATTGGACGTCCTTGAATTCAGCCATTATTATTACCCTCGAGGAAGTTAATTTTGAGCGTCTTTGAATCTAAGCATGATTGAGAATCCTTGAATGAAGAGATTATCGGGAGTCCTTGAATGAAGGCATTATTGAGCGTCCGTAAATGTAGGCATTATTGACCATTCTGTAATGAAGCATTATTGAGCGCTCGTGAATGAATGCATTATTGACCATCTTGTAATGAAGCCATTATTGAGCGGCCTTAAATTAGAGCATTACTGAGTGTTATTGAGCGCCCTTAGATATAACTATTATTGATAACCATTAAATGAAGGTATTATTAAGCATCCTTGAATTAAGGTATTTTTGAGCGTCCCTAAATGAAGGCATTATTAAGCATCCTGTAAAAAGGCGTAATTGAGAGTCCTTGAAATGAGGAATTATTGACCGTCCTTGAATGAAGGCATTTTTCATCCTCCGCGAATGGATGGATTTTTGACAGTTCTTTAATGTAGTCATTGTTGAGCGTCCTTGATTCTAGTTTTGGCAAAGAGGGTTTCTGATTCGTTCTCTTGAAAGTTTGTTTCTTTGTTTCGTTGTTTATCGCCAAGTTTACTAAAGAATTGTCATAAAATTTAGCGAAGAAGTTGATCCATAGAAAGAGGGATTTTCAAGGAACCTGTGGAAATATTTGCTCCAAGGTGAATCCTAAGTAACTCGATCTTGGTTGTGATCCGACAGCTGCCTTTCCTCTCGATGTATCGCTGATGGGACAAAGTTTATTGGCTGAACCCTCACAAGAGGGCGCAACTTTTTACATTTCAAACGTGTTTTGTACAAACTACTTCCTAGAGCCTTATAATTCACCCTGTTAGCACCTAGAGGTAGCGACGTTTGTTTGTCCTTTTCGCCACAGATTGAATATTCCTTCGTTGGATTACTCTTCCTTACTAGTCCTACCATTAATGAAGGAAATGATTGAATACCTGAAAAATTAGCCCAGCAGTAACCCTTGAGTTGTCCACTTAGTTTCCACTCCACCTTGGCTTTGAAAGTTATCACTTAATAAACAAATGAGTAACGGATGACGGAAGGGCGAAGGTAATACTTGAACTTAAAAATTACCCTGGATTTAGAGGAGGATGAGGAAACCCTTGAAGGATGTTGATTTGGAGAAGCAAAAGATATTTCTTTTTACAATCCAAGCAACTAAGTCCTAGGAGTAGTGACAGGATGGAAAAGAAAAAGAAAAGAGTAGGAATAATGAAAAAGGTTCTGGATATGTACTAAATAACAAATATAAAGAGGTTATTTGTTTTATTTTGGAGGGGGGTCGCTAAAAGAGATCGCAAAGAAAGTGGTGAGGTTAGGTGGAATGAAAATGTGTGCAAGGAATATAGCCCGAGTAATATAAAGAGGAGACTACTTGGACCGCTGTAACAATCATGAATTTGTCCATGCTCCTCAATGAAGGGGGGGGGGGTCCATTTATAAATAAGAAGAATCGATAAATGGTGATAAGTATAACAGAACCTGATAACCCCCACCCCTAATGTGACAAGTGTTCTTTGTGCGAATTTGTTCCTAGAGCCTACTGTTGGCCTACCAGTGTCAGTATGACTGACGGATTTTTTCTTGCAATCCTTGTTTAACTTGATCTTTTCTATGTCGTCTTTCTATTTATTCCTTGTTTTCATTATGTCCATTTTCCTATTTCTAGACGGGGCGAAGATGCTTTCGTGGTTTCTTTTCCTAATTGCAGAAATTGACATGAAACGATACTTCTCGAACCCCTCTGAAGTAGAACTAACACAAAAATAAAGTTCTCGAGTTCTGAACTTAAGAACTTTAGGGTGGAAACTATCGAAGGCATTGCCGTACCTGCCCATGAGATTGTCAGAGTCAATCCTTGGCACCGGGTCAAAAATCGAAGGTATATAATAAATATAACTTTGAAGATGACAGAAAGGCATCAGGGCCTATGTAATGTCATTTTAGCCAAGCAACCACACTGCGGTCTATACCCATTAGGCCGTAGCATCAATAAACAAATTTCAGGAAATCGACATACACATTTCATGTTGTGTACACTTGAGTACACATATTTCAAAGGTGGAAAAGGGTTTTTTGGAGAAATATTTGGAACACCCGCATTTTTTTTTTTTTTTTGAGCCAGAAAGATATACACCATCAGAGTTGTCGGTTTGTTGTTATAAGTGGTTCTAAATACATTAGAGTTGAGTTTAAACTGAAAGATAATCACAAACAAGTGAGAAGTTCAACTTTTATTATCTAACTGATACATTAAAATCATGTTTTGTCTTAAACGATGGGATGAAGTCTCGGCACTTTAGTACCACCCGAATGTAGCCATCCCTTGCTTCTTTTCCACAAACTTCGCCAGAAGTTTTGGTCAAAAATTCACACACACCGCTCCACACCTTGAGAATGGCATGGAATGTTGATAGAGTGTGGCTCGTTGACAATATTTTGCAGGTCGGCATTAGATACTCGTAGATGTATTGTAAGTGGTGATTCAAACCTGCACCCCTCTTCAAGAAAAAGGAGATCTGTTAGGTTCTTAGCAGTCTTATCTATTTTTGGTGGGCCTGAAATCACTTATCTCTTTCTCATACACAGTAACTTCTCTGATCTTCTTGAGTCTGTCAATAGCTAATTTCCTGTTCTTCTGATCAACGTCTGCCAGCATTGTCAAAAGCACGTTCTCAGGATGGGTCCAGTAAGAATTCCTTTGGATTGTTTGCCATGCTATGGCTTCACTGGCAGGTTGGAGTATTTGCAGAAGATTGATCTGTTCCAGATGTTCAGATCCCTCCGTGCATTTCGGAGATAATTTGATGTGAAACCAGATTGACACATAAAAATACACGACCAACTCTGTGAGGACATACAAGTCATTATTAGGTTTTTCTGTTGCCACATAAAGTCGACATATTCTGCTCGCAGTAGTGAGCCATCTTGCATGAGATATTAGCCCTGGTTTCATATGTAGGAGATCATCGTCAATTGCACCACTTCCGATAACACTGATAATTCTGTACATATAAGCTTGGTCCTGACTAAGCTCATTCATATCTACATGTGGAATAGGAGCTTTTTTAGCAAAATACATTGAAAGCCATTTGGTAATTTTGGTAGAGTTTCACAGGTGGTCCTTTTCATTGAGTTCCACTTTCTGTTAGACCAATATATTTTCTGCCCAGGTGCCCCAAAGGAAGCTCATTTAGATGCAAGCTGCAGATGATCCACTGTAAACGACGATGTAATTGACATTACAGCCCTCTTATGGCTCCATTCTTGTAGCTAGTATTAGTTGCCGTGCTGTCAGCTCTCACTACCTTTACGAGTATCTCATCTTTAATATCATTTTCAACAAGCCATTTCATCAGTCCGTCTGCAACACCTACACCGATTCCTCGTTCAATAGTTAGATGATCTAAATAGAAAGTACCAGGTTCTCCTACAAGCACATAGTGATCTTGAATTTATTTTACTCTATGCTATTTGTTCCCTATCTTCTTTTTAGTTGGTGTTGTGTCTCTCCTCCCATCAAAAAACAAAGCACTAATTTTCTTGTCTCCCAAACATTAAGATTGGATGAAATTCCTCCTCAACTTCTGTCGTGCCCTCCAACCTTTGTGATGGTCAATTAGATGGGAGCGGTCTTCTGAATTTATAATAACATAGTCGAATAGGATTGCACTACTAATAGCAGCAGCAGCAGCTCTATTTGACACAGAATACCGATCTGCTTCCATGGCAATTGTGGCTATTGTTTTCTGTTCTCGCTAAGATTTTCTTTCATTCATCATCAGAAATGTCAGAAGATGAAGTTTCTTCATCCAAGGTTTCGACTGAAATTGTAGTTTTCTCTTTTTGTGACTCTTTTTCTTCTCTTTTTTCCTGAATTCGATCTTCTCTGATTTTCTTTTTTTAATCATTTGATTTGTTTTTACACCAACTCCTCCAATTTTCCAGCGACGCCCAGTTCTTTGATCAATAAGAAATTCGTGCTCTCGACGTGGCACTTTCATGATCTTTTCACACTTGCAATCCAAGAGATCAGCACACTGGCAGCCTGCTATATCAAAGAGGTGACCTAATGATGAGATAAACTTCTTACTCTTAGTGACAATCATTCCTTGTTTTGATATCACAGATGCTTCTTCTACACATCGGAGCAATGTGGTTTTAACATTCTTGATCGGCTGAACTGGAATACTGAATTTTTCCAAATCTCAGTAAGGGCCTTGGATACTTCAGGAATAACATCCTCGTTCCTTTTGTATTTATTGTCTTTTACATACCGAATATATCTTCCAATCTGTTGTTTTGCTGGCAGCTCATAATGAGAAAGTTCTGGAAGTGGGGAGACAAAGACACTGTGACTTGTTGATGTTCTAGTTCTTTTGCACATCTTAGCCCGGAAAATGAATAATAGAAAGACCCGTTAGTATAAAACATAAATAATACATGTGATGAGTGAATCTATAACATTCATAGGAAATACTGTAAATATCTAGTAAATTCGACATACATAGATTAATTTATAGGGCCGAGCGAGTAGTTTACAAACAAGGAATTCCTCAATCTAAAATTGCCTAAACCTTAGATCAATAAGGAGGTAAAGACCAAATTTTCTTCCAGTACGAAAATTACCCATTTCTAGCTTCAGAGATGAGAACTGTATAAATGAATACAACCAGCCTCCCCCTCACGACAAAATATAATTGTTAAGCCAAATTTGGACTCCTGAGAACCTTACCATCTGGCTATGACCTCCAACTGATTGCTGTTCTTTTTAGTCTCTGTGCTACACGAATGATCGTTCTTTCTTTATATTTGCTCCAAAAATGTGGAATGATACCCCTGTTGCGATACGCTCATCGCCTTTCCTTGTGGCCGAGGAGCGTGCCATGAAGAAAAATCTTTTGTCTCGAACCTTTCCCTCACTGATACATGTACTATATGAAGGCCCAGGTTAGGGTATGGCGTTCAAGAGTATCATAAGGTTAAGGTTAGGGTATGGCGTTTGAGGATATCACGAGGTTAAGGGCAGGGTATGACGTTCGAGGGTATCACGAGGTTAGGGTTACGGTATGGCGTTCGAGGATATCACGAAGTTAAGGTTACGGTATGGCGTTCGAAGGTATCACGAGGTTAAAGTTAGGGTATGGCGTTCGAGGGTAGCACGAAGTTAAGGTTAGGGTATGGCGTTCGATGGTATCATTAGGTTAAGGTTAGGGTATAGAGTCCGAGGATATCATGAAGTTAAGGTTAAGGTATGGAGTTCGGAGGTATCACGAGGTTGAGGTTAGGGTATGGCGTTCGAGGGTATCACTAGGTTAAGTCTAGGGTATGGCTTTCGAGGGTAGCACGAGGTTAAGGTTAGGGTATCGCATTCGAGGGTATCACGAGGTTAAGGTTAGGGTATGGAGTTCGAGGGTATCAGGAGGTTAAAGTTAGGGTATGGCGTTCGAGGGTATCACGAGGTTAAGGTTAGGGTATGGCGTTCGGAGGTATCACGAGGTTGAGGTTAGGGTATGGCGATCGAGGCGATCACGAGGTTAAGGTTAGGGTATGGCGATCGAGGCGATCACGAGGTTAAGGTTAGGTTATGGTGTTCGAGGCTATCACGAGGTTAAGGTTATGGTATGTCGTTCGAGGGTATCACGAGGTTAAGGTTACGGTATGGCGTTCTAGGGTATCACGAGGTTAAGGTTAGGGTATGGCGTTCGATGGTATCATGAGGTTAAGGTTAGGGTATGGAGTTTGAGGATATCACGAAGTTAAAGTTAAGGTATGACGTTCGGAGGTATCACGAAGTTGGGGTTAGGGTATTGCGTTCGAGGGTATCACGAGGTTAAGGTTCACGTTCGAGGGTATCACGAGGTTAAGGTATCGCGTTCGAGGGTATCAGGAGGTTAAGGTTAGGGTATGGCGTTCGAGGCTATCACGAGGTTAAGGTTAGGGTATGGCATTCGAGGGTATCACGAGGTTAAGGTTGAGGTATAGAGTTCGAGGATATCACGAGGTTAAAGTGAGGGTATGACGTTCGAAGGTATCACGAGGTTAAGGTTAGGGTATGGCATTCAAGGGTATCACGAGGTTAAGGTTAGAGTATAGCGTTCGAGGGTATCACAAAGTTAAGTTTAAGGTATGGCGTTCGGAGTTATCACGAATTAAGGCTAGGGTATGACGTTCGATGATATCACGAGTTTAAGTTCAGGGTATGGCGTTCGTTGGTAGCACGAGGTTAATTTAGGGTATGGCGATCGAGGGTATCAGGAGGTTAAAGTTACGGTATGGTGATCGAGGGTATCACGAGGTTAAAGTTACGGTATGGCGATCGAGGGTATCACGAGGTTAAGTTTAGGGTATGGCGTTCGAGGATATCACGAGGTTAGGGTATGGTGTTCGAGGGTATCACGAGGTTAAGGATAGGGTATGGCGTTCTAGGGTATCACAAAGTTGAGGTTAGGGTATGGCGTTCGAGATTATCACGAGGTTAAGGTTAGGGTATGGCGTTCGAGGTTATCATGGGGTTAAGGTTATGGTATGGCGTACGAAGTTATCACGAGGTTAAGGTTATGGTATGGCGTTCGAGGGCATCACAAGGTTAAGGTTAGGGTATGACGTTCTAGGGTATCACAAGGTTAAGATTAGGGTATAGAGTTCAAGGGTAGCATGAAGTTAAGGTTAGGTTATGGCGTTCGATGGTATCATGAGGTTAAGGTTAGGATATGGAGTTCAAGGATATCATGAAGTTAAGGTTAAGGTATGGCGTTCAGGGGTATCACGAGGTTGAGGTTAGGGTATGGCGATCGAGGGTATAACTAGGTTGAGTCTAGGGTGTGGCGCTTGAGGGTATCACGAGGTTAAGGTATCGCGTTCGAGGGTATCACGAGGTTAAGGTTAGGGTATGGAGTTCGAGGGTATCAGGAGGTTAAGGTTAGGGTATGGCGTTCGAGGGTATCACGAGGTTAAGGTTAGGATATGGCATTCGAGGGTATCACGAGGTTAAGGTTAAGGAATGGAGTTCGAGGATATCACGAAGTTAAGGTTAGGGTATGACGTTCGGAGGTATCATGATGTTAAGGTTAGGGTATTGCATTCGAGGGTATCACGAGGTTAAGGTATCGCGTTCGAGGGTATCACGAGGTTAAGGCTAGGGTATGACGTTTGATGGCATTACGAGGTTAATGTTATGGTATGGCGTTCGAATGCATCACGAGGTTAAGGTTATGGTATGGCGTTCAAGGTTATCATGAGGTTAAGGTTAGGGTATGGCATTCTAGGGTCTCACGAGGTTAAGGTTAGGGTATAGAGTTCGAGGGTAGCACGAAGTTAAGGTTAGGTTATGGCGTTCGATGGTATCACGACGTTAAACCTAGGTTATGACGTTCGAGGGTATCACGAGGTTAAGGTTACGGTATGGCGTTCGAGTGTATCACGAGGTTAAGTTTAGGGTATGGCATTCGAGGGTATCACGAGGTTAAGGTTAAGGTATGGAGTTCTAGGATATCACGTAGTTAAGGTGAGGGTATGACGTTCGGAGGTATCACGAGGTTAAGGTTAGGGTATGTCATTTTAGGGTATCACGAGGTTAAAGTTCCGGTATGGCAATCGAGGGTATCACGAGGTTAAGTTTAGGGTATGGCTTTTAAGGGTAGCACGAGGTTAATTCAGGGTATGTCGATCGAGGGTATCACGAGGTTAAAGTTATGGTATGGCGATCGAGGGTATCACGAGGATAAGTTTAGGGTATGGCGTTCGAGGATATCATGAGGTTAGGGTATTGTGTTCGAGGGTATCACGAGGTTAAGGTTAGGGTATGGCGTTCGAGGTTATCATGAGGTTAAGGTTAGGGTATGGCTTTCGAAGTTATCATGTTGTTGAGGTTATAATATGGCGTTCGAGGGCATCACGAGGTTAAGTTTAGGGCATGTCGTTCTAGGGTATCACGAAGTTAAGGTTAGTGTATGGCGTTCGAAGGTATCACGAGGTTAAGGTTAGTGTATGGCGTTCGAGGTTATCATGAGGTTAAGGTTAGTCTATGACGTTCGAGGGTATCACGAGGTTACGGTTAGGGTATGACGTTCGAGGGTATTACGAGGTTACGGTTAGGGCATGACGTCAGAAGGTATCACTTGGTTAAGTTTAGGGTATGGCGTTTGAGGGTATCACGAGGTTAAGTTTAGGGTATGGCGTTCAACGGTATCACGAGGTTAAGATCAGGTTATGTCGTTCGAGGGCATCACGAGGTTAAGTTTAGGGTATGTCGTTTGAGGGTACCACGAGGTTAAGGCCACGGTATGGCGTTCGGGGCTCGTAGGGTGAGTACAGACTGTAGGTTAGTTTTTGGAGCAAGGAACCGGCTCAATTTTCTCAAATAAAGTTTTTCCAATAGTTTTGTCTTCTGTTGACATTTTAAGCACTTTAAACTCTACAAAAAACAGTAGTTTTCATCCCTCTGTACCATGCGTGAATGAAATAAACGGATGCTTCCAAGGATGATTTTGATTCATCTAACCAAGTGTTTTTTCGCAATCCAACACTGAAGTTACATTCACTCTTAATACAGCGCCAACGGCAACGCGAAGATGCTAATGAAAGTTTCATAATGTCCATATCTGCAAAGTCACTGTCCTAACCTAATCTAACCTTAGCTTAACTTTAAACTAGCGATAGCCTCGACCGCCTGATTCGCTACCGGGCCTGTCCCAAAAATGACCCCAAATCCCTATTATCATTTACCAGTCGCCTCCAATTCAAAACTGACAATAATTCCCTCTCTCTATGAACCTAAACTAACCTAACCTTTAAAATGTTTTATATCGGATTATTTATTACCTACTGGAACGCATTAAAAAAACTGACCATTTGGTAAAAATATTTTATTTTTTCCAATCAAACTTACTCCTCTTTCAATAATAAAATTCGCTGTAAGCAGGACTGGGGAACCTCTCTCTTCATCCATGCCAAGCAAATAACTGTATACACTATATCAATCTAACAGTTCTTTTTAAGGCTTTTATATTAGACGAGGATGGTCTCCCAGGCAACCCAATTCAGTCTGAAAGTAGCTACTCATTGCCATAGCAACCAGCATACTCATGAAGGCCATTAGGAACAAAAGTAGGAAACCATTATGGTGGAATCAGGAGATAGCTATAAAAATTTCAGAGAAGAAAAGAGCATACAAAAAATTACAGGTACAAAATAATATTCAAAATTTAAGTGATTATAGAATGGCTAGGAATGAGTTAAATAAGATTATAAAGAAGAACAAAAGGGTGTCAGAAATTAAATTAGCTCAGGATAGCAACAAAGATCCTATAAAGTTCTTTAGTTACTATAAAATTAATAAAATGTCTGGCAGAGTTAAAATAGGACCTATCAAATATGAAGGGGTTGTGAGAGAAACTGATGAGGAAATAGTTGAGGTACTAAATGGTCATTTTGCATCAGTATTTACAAAGGAGAAACTAAATAGTCTTATGTATAGTACTCATGGGTCAAGGAAAGAGGTGTTTACTACCATTAGTGTGGATCGGAGGATGATAAAAGGACTAATAGGTGAGTTAGATACTACCAAGGCCTCCGGCCCTGATAATATTCATTCTAGGATACTTAAAGAAGGGGTAGAAAGTATCTCAATAGCTCTGGACAAGTTATATACTAGGTCACTGGAATATAGAGAAATACCCGATGATTGGAAGAGAGCGACTGTAGTCCCCATTTTCAAGAAGGGTAGTAAAGAGGATCCAAATAACTTTAGACCGGTTAGCCTAACTCCTGTAGTCTGTAAAATTCTTGAGAAAATAGTTAAAAAAGGGATTTGCCAACATCTAGAGAGGGAGGGGTTAATCAGCGATGCTCAGCATGGGTTTAGATCAGGTAGATCATGTTTGACTAACTTACTAGACTTTCTGGAGTTTGTAACAGATCAAGTAGATAAGGGAGAGAATGTAGATATAATTTACTTAGATTTTAGTAAAGCATCTGATAAGGTACCAGATAGGAGACTAGTTCATAAATTAAAAATGATTGGGATATGTGGGGGTGTTTCAAATTGGATAGCTGAGTGGCTGAAAGACAGGAAGCAAAGGGTAGTGCTAAATGGTGTAAAGTCAGAGTGGAGGGATGTTATCAGTGGGGTTCCTCAGGAATCAGTTCTCGGTCCATTATTATTTGTCATCTATATAAACGATCTTGGGGAGGCAGTTAATAATAAAGTGTCAATTTTTGCGGATGATACCAAATTAGCAGCTGTAGTTAAAGATATTGATGATAATTTTAAAGTGCAGGGGGATTTAAATAAATTGTTATCCTGGGCACATAAGTGGCAAATGACTTTCAACCTTGATAAGTGCAAAGTTATTAACATAAGAAAAGATAATAGAGAATTTAACTATGAAATGGATGGGCATTGGCTCAGCTCAGTACAGGATGAGAAAGATCTAGGAGTAGTAATAGATAAGTCATTAAGGTATTCTAAGCAGTGTATTGAAGCAAGAAATAGGGCAAATAGAGTGCTGGGTTTTATTAAGAGAAATGTCAGTTACAAAAGTAAGGAGGTTATTCTTAAACTCTATAACTCTTATGTTAGGCCACATCTAGAGTACTGTATACAGGCATGGTCCCCACATTTTAGACATGATATTAACCTTCTCGAGTCAGTGCAACGGAGGGCAACAAAGATTATTCCTTCCCTGAGGCACCTTGAATATATAGATAGACTGAGGGTATTAAATATGTTCTCGTTCGAAAGGAGGTGTGTGAGAGGGGATATGATTGAGCTCTTTAAATTTTTTTCCGGGATAGATAAATTGGATGTTAGCAAGTTTTTTGAGTTAGATGATGGAAATCGGACTAGAGGTCACCACTTGAAAATTAAAAAGCAAGGGTGTAGGTTGGATTTAAGAAAATATTTTTTCACCAATAGAGTGGTAGACTTCTGGAACAAATTGCCGCAGAGGGTAGTAGGTAGTCCAAATCTAAATGTATTTAAGAGTAGGTTGGATGAGTTTATGGGGAGGGAAGGTTGTGATGGTTCCTAAGTTTTGTATATATTAATATTGTTTGTATATATCTATAGCTGCATGATTTAGTTCTTGACAAGCCTTGATTGGTGATACCCTTGTTTCTGGATGCAATCCTCTGGATGTAGTTTTCCTGGGAGTTTGGGTGCCTTAAAAAAGAGGCCATTTGACTCGGATGACCTATGATGAGCCCTCGTGGCTTTTGTCATCTGGTATATTATTTTGTGGGGGACTTTGATTTTGTCTTCCCCTGGTGATGGTGCTTTTTGTGGGTGGGTTTTGACGGAGGCGCATGACCTTTGATAGGCCCTTGTGGCTTTTGTCATCCGTGTAATTATGTTATGTTATGTTTGGTAAAAAAGTTGACAAAAAGAGCATAATTATTCGATATGGGAGGATTTATAGAAAAAA
Organism: Ceratothoa steindachneri; assembly: GCA_963969495.1. Lineage (NCBI taxonomy): Eukaryota > Metazoa > Arthropoda > Malacostraca > Isopoda > Cymothoidae > Ceratothoa > Ceratothoa steindachneri. Next base: position 35,517,241 of record OZ018339.1, on the reverse strand, counting down.
ATAACAGATACCAATGTTTGGAGAGTATGAAACACGAATAAATTACCCCACCCATCCAAGGACACCAAATAAACTGTCCCCTCGTAGAAGGAGACTGATTCGTAAAAACTACATTTACTAGCCTACTACCATCGATAACATCCTATTTACAGTAATTTACATTCACATTCCCAATTCCAAATAACTTATAACGTCGGTTTATGATACCCAAAAATCCCGCAACTTTCACCAATTACAAACTCGACACCAAAAACAGATTAAATAGGTGACGTGTGCTCACCGTAAACAAACCAATGTCTTAACGGGTAACAACTTATTTTTAGCAATGAATTAATTCTTCCCTTTGAAATTCTCGACAGAAATTATTTGGGCTCAGATGAGCCGCTCAGATAATTCATCCTAAGCTGCCAAAACACAGGTTTTGACGGTTTAGCCCCTCAGCTTTATCTTTAGGGTTGGTTGCTTGGGTTCGAAAAACAATCGCTTTTGGGGCAGGTTTTTCCTCGTTAATGATTCGAGGTCACATCGGCCTCACCTTACAAGGGAACCGAACAAATCGGGCAAATTGGACATATAAGTAAATAGGCTTATTAAAGATAAATAGGCAAATAGGAGATCGTGATTACTTCAGGTAAGCGCACACACGCTGCATAACAATATTCTTAATGGGAATTTTAGGGTTTGTAGTCTTATATGGTTGATTTTAAACCATAGAATACAAAAGGGTAACTAAGCTTATCGACAGGATCTCGCGCTACCCTAGTGGATTTCTACGCCAATGTACCGCGTTCGAGTCAGGAAAAGAATGAAAAACATCGGAGTTCGTAGGGAGCTAGTCGTATGTTAAGGTTGTCTCTATTTGTACATGATCTAAAAATACTTGTTTATATTCAAGAATCGAGCGGAAGGAATATTCCCGAGAAAAAAGGCAGCGAAGCAGTTCATTTTATCATGAGTTGTAGACATAAATATGAGATTGAGACTTGTACCCATGAATATAAGAATATGACTTGTACATTATGATATAAGATTACGACTTGTAAACATGAATATAAAATTACGACTAGTACACATGGATGTAAGATTACAACTTGTACACATGAATATAAGATTACGATTTGTACACACGGATGTAAGATTATGACTTGTACCCATGAATATAAGAATATAACTTGTACACATGAATATAAGATTACGACTTATATACATGAATATAAGACTATAACTAGTACACATGAATATAAGATTACTACTTCTACACGTGAATATAGGGTTACAAATTGTACACATAATACATATAAGATTACTACTTGTACACATTATTATAAGTTTATGACTTGTACATATGAATCTAATTTTACGACTTATACTCATGAATATTAGATTATGACTTGTACACATGAATATAGGATGAGAAAGTTTAGGCTGACAACGCGCAGGATTGAGAAGAAACCCCTCATTTGCTACATATTTATCTTCTTTAGGTGTTTTTTCAAATAGTGTGTTTAGCTACATCCTATTATTTATGTAGAGTATTTATGTAGATTATGCTTTTTAATATGATCCACAGACTTAGATTACACAGAGGTTAATCCTTTAGAGAATCTTACTTATGTTGTCGAATGTCTATCATCCAGAATTAATCACAATAGATAGATTAGTTTAATGTGTTATGAGGATCACATAACCATTTGCTTCCCTAAATAAACATACTCTCAAAACGTATTTTAAAAATTGTTATAAGTTTGAGTGACAATTAATATTTGGACTCCTAATTATCATCATCATCGCTAACTCTATAATTTAAGAACGGGATTTTTTGTAATATTTGAATGATAATTTTATCTTAGTTTGGTTATGACTTATGTATATTTTAAATTTGTATCAAGGTAATTTCTAAGAATTTCTTTAGAGTTTGAAAAAACAAAATAGTTTAGTTCAGAAAAAATAAATATGATTATCTAATGCTTTAGAATGTTTTAAAAGAAAATAAATTACAATTGCTGAAGTTCAGAAGATTTATTAAAATTTAGGTAAGGCTGCTTTTTTAAAGATTTTAAATTTTAATCTTAGTAGCGAAGCGCAAGCTCCCCTCGTAGGGGCAAGCCATTGCCTGGTTTGGAATATAATAATGAATAAGTCAATTACTTAAAAGCAAATTCAAATTATTTTTCCAATGAAATTATATAAAATTTTTGGTTCTTAAGAAAACCTTCCAAAGCCCTTCCCCCAAAGGAATCACACTCCAAATACATAGGGACAGGTGTTCTTCACATATCCCATGACCCCTGAATACCTCGCTTAAGACAAATCACCGAGATTGTCTAGAATTTGACATACAAAAGCTAATAATTTTCATTTCATTAATACACAAGTAATACGCCAGATAATAACAAAAGATGGAGCCAGGTGCGCTGTGGAATCTATAACACCGCTCATAAGGACATAAGAGGGTTACTGAGGAAGAAAAGAGATCCATATAATAGGAAGATCTCTTTGGAAAAACAAATGAATATGAAAAAGAAAATGAGTTCTCTATAGTTTCAAATGCCTCAACCCTAAACATGTTCGTGACGCGTTTCCACCTCAAATCTTCCCGCCAAAATGAAAATTAGAGTTAAGGGATTTTCTACAAAATATTGAACTTAAATCTTTTTCTTTGGATTCCATAGAGGCTATTTACGAAATAATATAGCGATTATGAGTAATTAATTTTAGGGGATTATGTAGATGAGTTTGGTATACCCGTGTCGTTAGAACTGACGGGAATACTAAATGATTTATTCGTATTATTTATTATTAGTTAGGTGATAATAGTAAAATGCATTGATTATCTGAATGTTATAGCTCCACTTATTATAATATATATAATAATCCCAAGATGTTATTTCTTCTTTCTCCTTACATCTTGACCGATACCTATTCCCCACGGCTAGTATCTAACCGCTACTTACTTACCTATATGTCACTCGCTGATTCCCATTCGGTACCCGCATGGTGATCTCTCGTACTCGTCTGGTATTTTCCTGGTAACAAGCTGGAAGCTACCGGCCCTTAGCTGGTAGATGGTTAATCTTTAATCGGTATCCCAGATACCTACTCAGTGTCGACCAGATAACTACAATTATTTACCCTACACACATCTAGTACTTACCCACTCCCTACCTGGTACCCGTTCGCTACCCATTAATACCTAACCGAAACCCACTGCTACTAGTTCGATGCTTACCCACTCATCCCAGATACCCGCCCTGTACTTAGCTGATACCCGCCACCTACTTAATACCTACCCAATAATTACCCAGTAACCCTAGCCCCCGTTCTTCAATTATGGGTACGTATCCACTAGATACTTACGAGCAACCCTGGTTCCAACAAGGTATTTAACGATACCCCTTGGAAACCACCTGGTACTTAAGTGTAACCCTCTCTGTACCCCCATCTCTGTACCAACACGGGTTCCTATTATCCTGCTCGGATCTTACCTAGTCCCCACCTTACCCCCTGGTACACACCTGGAATTTACTCTGTACTCCTGGTACCCGTTACTCACCCGGGATTAATCGGGTACCCAACCCGACACTGGCTAAATGGATTTCAGAGCCGCTCTTCTCTGATTTTTTCCTAGCTAATGTGCACGCGTACATATGCATCGAGGTGTATGTCGTACATATGTGCGTCGGTGTATATCGTACATATGTACATATATGTATGTCGTACATATGTGTGTAGGTGTATATCGTATATATATATATATATATATATATATATATATATATATATATATATATATATATATATATATATATATATATATATATATATATATATATATATATATATATATATATATATATATATATATATATATATATATATATATATATATATATATATATATATATGTCGTACATGTGCATAGATATTTTTTACGTATGTGCGTATAAGTTTTTCGCACATATGTGCGTAGGTGTATATCATACATATGTGGGCATATGTCTTTCTTAAATATGTACGTATATGTATGTCGTACATGTGCATAAATATCTTTCTTACATATGTACGTAGATGTCTGTCGTACATATCGCGTAGGTGTATATCGTACGCATGTGCGCAGAAGTCTTTCGTACGTATGTGCGTAAATGTCTGTCGTACATGTGCGTAGATCATTTTTCTTACATATGTGTGTAGATGATTGTCGTACTTATGTACGTAAGTGTGTATGTTGTGCATATATGCGTAGATGTCTTTCGTACATGTGCGTAGGTGTTTTTCTTAAATATCTGTGTAGATGCCTGTCGTACACGTGTGCGTATGTGTATGTCGTGCATATGTACGTAGATGTCTTTACTACATATGTTTGTAGGTGTCAATCGTACATATGTGCGTAGATGTCTGTGACAATCTCTTCTGGAGAAACACTATGACAACGACGATAAAACTCAAATAAAAATCGAAGTAGATTTTTAGAAGTAGAATCTGGAAATATGGTCGGTTATGGACGGTATATAGTCGTATTATGGTCCTGGTGTCTATAAAATATCCGCAATTTAAACCTAGATTTCGCCACGGAAGTCCCGATCAAGTGTTAAGAATTTGTTAGCCTCATTGTAAGTGTGTGCCATGTCCTTAAATTAAAAATAAATCACATTTCGATTGAGATAAGAGCGTAAAGCACACTCATCGGCAACGGCGGCCACGGTTGTGTTTTCCAACCTTAAAAATAAATGACCGGTATTCGCTGTTGCCCAGTGATGATTTAAAACAGAGACGTCATCCACGAGTAAAACACGACCTTACACAATTAATTATGCCATAAAATTGGATAACACGACCATATCTCATCCTTGATTTTTATTAGGGTTAAGACAGAAAGAGGGGGGACAGGGGGTCTCCAGTTGCGTAGTGCAGCGTCCTATTTCGTTGCGCCTTGGTTTGGGAAGATTTCGAATTACTTAATAGCGTCACCCATACATTCTCAATTGCGCCCGAGACCCCCCGTCCCCTGAACTTCAGACTCGACGTAGCACCAATTTGCAGTCGGATCCCAACGAGCGCCGAAATTCCTTATGACAATTCTTGCCTAGACTCGAACCCCGTACCTAGGCGTTGGAAGTCCAACGCCTTATCCAGTAGGCTAACGAGGACTCGCACCCAGTACTTAGTCGTTGGAAGTCCAACGCCTTATCCAGTAGGCTAACGAGGACTCGAACCTGGTACCTAGTCCTTGGAAGTCCAACGCCTTATCCAGTAGGCAAACGATGAATCGAACCCAATACCTGGGGGTTGGAAGTCCTATGCCTTATCCAGTAGGCTAACGAGGACTCGAACCCGGTACCTAGGCGTTTGAAGTCTAACGCCTTATCCAGTAGGCTAACGATGACTCGAACCTGGTACCTAGGCGTTGGAAGTCCTACGCCTTATCCAGTAGGCTAACGAGGACTCGAACCAGTACCTAGGCGTTGGAAGTCCAACGCCTTATCCAGTAGGCTAACGAGGACTCGAACCCGGTACCTAGGCGTTGGAAGTCCAACGCCTGATCCAGTAGGCTAAAGAGGGTTCGTCGTGATAATGAAATGTGCCGTTGGAACTTCCTCCGCGCCCTCTCCGCCGCAGCACTCTTTGATCCCAAGCATTTCTCATAACACTTAATTCCTAACACTTCGCTCTGAACACTTGACTCATCATAACACTTGACTCCTAACTTTTGACTTCTAACACTTCAACCCTAACACTTGAGTCCCAACACTTACCTCTTAATAATTGACTACTAACACTTGGATCTTAACACTTACTCCTATCACTTAATTCCAAACACATGAGTTTTAATAATTTTCTCTTGATACTTGACTCTTGACAATTTGTTCATACAACTTGACTCTTAACACTTGGCTCTTACAGTTGACTCCAGAAATTTGGCTCATAACACTTTACTCCTAGCACTTGAGTCTTAATAATTTGCTCCTCACACTTGACTCTTAACAATTTGTTCATACAACTTGACTCTTAGCACTTGGTTCCTGCAGTGTTGACTCCTATTATTGACTCCTAACACTTGAGTCTTAATAACTTTCTCCTAACACTTGACTCCTAACATTAGGCTCATGAGACATGAATCCTGACACTTGCCTCATAACATTTGAATCCTAGTTCTCGGCTTATAGCACATGAATCTTAACACTTATCAGTTAATAATTGGCTCCTAACACTTGTATCTGTTCAATTGACTTCTAACACCTAACTCCCAACACTTGGCTGTTAACATTTGACTCCTAACACTGACTACTAACACTTGGCTCCTAAACTTGACTTCTAACACTTGGCCTCGATCACTTGAGTCCTAATAATTTACGCCTAACACTAGGCTCCAAACACTTGACTCCTAAAATTTGTCTCCAAACACAACTCCTTACAGTTGGTTCCTAACAATTTACTCCTAACACATGTATCCCAACATTTTGGTTCCTGACACTTGACTCCAAACACTTGATCCTAAAACTTGGCTCCTACCATTTATCTCCTAAAATTGACTCCTAACACTTGACTCCCAAAACTTGTCTCATAACTATTGAATCCTTAACCTTTGCTCCTAAAACTTGGCTCTTACCACTTGACTCCTAAAACTTGGCTCTTAACACTTAACTCCTAAAACTTGGCTCTTAACACTTAATTATTAACACTTGACTCATAAAACTTGGCTCTTAACACTTGACTCCTAAAACTTGACTCCTAAAACTTATCTCCTAAAACTTAGCTCTTAACACTTAATTACTAACACTTGACTCATAAAATTGGCTCCTAACACTTGACTACTAAAACTTGTCTCCTAAGACTTTAGTCAAAGTGAAAGGAAACAAAGAATTTTCTTTTAAAAACGCAGACCACTGCAAATCACCCCATTAGTAGTGGTTCCACGTAATGATGCGAGTTAGATATGGTTCTATTACAGGCGTTAGCAAACCCTGGCACGCGTGCCAAAATTGGCACATGAGGCATCTATCCTTTGCACGTGAAAAGATTTTACTCTCCTTTAAGCAAGGACATGATCACATTAAAAAGTATATATATATATATATATATATATATATATATATATATATATATATATATATATATATATATATATATATATATATATATATATTAAAATTACATATTTTTTAATGATAAAATTTAATATATTTCTTTTAAAACAATATTTACGGTATATTTTGGGCATATCGACTTCGGTCTGTTGACCATGTTAGATTATGTACATTGGGCATTATAGTTGTTTGGCATTCAAGAGCAGAAATTCTTTTTTAAAAAATAGAATTAGCACGCAAGACCAAAAGGTATGCTGACTCCTGTTCTATTATAAAAGATGACCCAAATGTCTCTTTGTAGAAATAAAATTTAATCCACTGTCATACAATTAGTGCAATAAGTATTAAAAATGTCTCCCCTATAGACGACAGCAAAGATTAATCCTTCTCAGTCTATTAACTTATACGTTTTAACAATATTTATTTTGCATTTTGACTTGTTTTCACTGAGGACATACTTTACTTTTCAACATGTAAATTTTCTTACTCAGTAGGGATTTTTGGATCAATATTTGACCAATTTTGTGAATGGAATAAGAATTGGGCATAGGACAATGAGTCTATCTCTTATTGAAGACCTGCAGCATGATTTAGGCAGGATTAATGGTGAGTTTACGAAGTAACTACGTTTAATGTCAGGAAATGCAAAGTTATGCCAATCCGAAATATCAATTTTAAGAAAATCTGAAAGATAAAAGATATCTTTTATTTTTGATTTTATAAATTTGTCTAAAGAGGTATTTGAAAAATTAATTTCCAAATCATTGGGTTGCTCACAATTGTAGTGCACCATGACTTGTCATTGTTATCTCCTATAGAACCTCACTAGTTTAACACAATTTAACGGATGACAAAAGAAGCAAGGATGTATCTTAAGTCATCCGAATCAACATACACCCCAAGAACTATATCCGTAAGATTTCATCCCAACCACTGCTTAAAAATACGTCATCATAGCTTGTTGAAAACTAAATCATGCAGGTACAAAAACAAACAAAAATACCCCCACACAAGGGAATGAGGGCTCAATACAGGAAGAGAGAGAAGAGTATAATTATAATAGATTGAAAGTACAGAAGTTAGAAAGTACAATGGGAATTAAAGAGCGCTCTCCTAAACTTAATACAGCTCGAGTGTTGAAAGATCGCTACGAAAAGTTGCTATACTCGATACCCTCTCGCGATGTACACACTAAGCCCCATCCCCCCGGGGAAAAAATCTTCTTACAAATGGTTTCATATATAAATTCACAGCAAAAAACAATGAAATTTTGTAAGATTATGTAGAGAAGGTTGGGTAAATAAAAGAAATGAAAAGGTACTACAAACCCTCAAGTTTAAATCGAACATTCAGAACATCACATCCAATCTACAACAATATCGATATTGCAATATGTAACTCGCCCCAGTAAAACTCAATTCCATAACCTATCCTCTCCATACACTCATCTAAATACCCTCTCACATTTAGCCTATACCTATATTGTTTTTAATTTCCACATGTTGTTTGCTTATGAGCAATTAAGCTCATCTCCTCTGCCTTCGTTAGTGGTTAATCGCCGATAACTAAACCTGAATTAACAGATAGACTTCCATATAAAGTTACAACTGGTGGGACGCGTCGGATCTTTTCCACTCAATCGCAGGGGAGAAATTAAATCTCTGCTGAAATGAAATTAATTTTATATACTCCCCCACCTTTAGGACACTTCATAAAATCTTTCAATGCGTTTCCGGCGGAAGAGCTTCCGGGAGGTAAACATCCCGTATCAACCTCAATCTCCCGCGCTTCCTCTTCTCTCGCTAGCCTCTGCTTTCAGCACGTCTGTAGCATATTTTCCTACATAACGGTGGAGGTGCTAATTAAATCAAGGCATGAGTGAGGAATTTAGTGATTATTTTCAACCTCGGATTCACTTCGGGAAGGAACAAGTGGCGCTTATTAACAAGGGAATGGGCGCTCAATACAGGAAGGAACAACTGGTGTTTTTTAACAAGGAAATGGGCATTCAATACAGGAAGATAGAGAACATAATCATTTTAATGGATTGAAAGTACAGACAATAGAAAGGACATTGGGAGTTAGAGTACTCTTCCAAACTTCATCCACCCCTCGAGTGTTGAAAGAGCACTACAAAAAGTTGCTATACTTGATACCCTCTCGTGACGTACACACTGAGTCCCCCCTCCCCTCCCGGGGGGGTTTCTTAGGAATGGTCTTATATATAAATTTAAAGCAAAAATCAACGAAATTTTGTAGAATTATGTAGAGAAGGTTTGAAAGATGGAGGAAATGAAAAGGTACCACAGACCGTCAGGTTTAAATCGAGTAATGAAATTATGAAAGACATGCCAAAGATCTGTTACACCCTGTAACGCTGGTTGCCCAAGGGTGTTAGAAGATGACCCATCAAACAATCTTTCACTTCCGCTCACTTCCATGTTTTCCTTGCAGAACATCTTAGTGTCGAAACATTTTCACCTCCACCACTCAAATCTCTGTAGTGGTGCTTGCTCTCGTTGCAGCTCAGGAAAGTGATGTATCCCTCAGTGGCGGTTCTGGCAGGTATGGCGACATGGGCGTAACGACCCCTCTCGAACTGTTTGGGACTCCCCAAAACAGTCGGGAACCACTATTATTTTTTAACTTTGAGGGTTAAGAAAAGCGCCCCCATAAAATTCAAAGTTTAGATACGCGTCCCCCATGTCGGTTAGGTTAGGTTAGGTTAGTTACGGAAATACATAGTCTGCTTACAGAACTTTTTTTTATTCAATGTCTGTCTCGAATCCTAATATCATTATAATCTCTCGATTTGAGTTAATTCTGAACGTATAAAGACTAAGATCGTTCCAAATTTCTCAAGGTAAAGTTAAGCGTCCCTCAAATCTTCAAGGTTAAGAAAAGCGTCCACCAAATCTTCAAGGTTAAGAAAAACGTCACCCCAATCTTCAAGGTTAAGAAAAGCGTCCCCCAAATCTTCAATGTTGAGAAAACCATCCCCCAAATCTTCAATGTTAAGAAAATCGTCCCCATAAAATTCCAGGTTAAGATACGCGTCCCCAAAGTCGTTGGGGGTGTTTTTCTTTACCTGATCCTTTTTATTATTACTATTATTGATCAATTTGGAACAATAACACATAATTATCATCGCTCCCCATCCCCCTTTTTCCTCCCCCGGTAATCCATGCCGCCCTGGACGGTTACCCATATTACCTATACAAAAATCAGCCCCTCCCTTGACCCATACCTAGTACCATGGGTGCTATAAAATTCCCGTATCACGCAACAGCCTCCCTCCACTCTTAACCTGGTCCCTCAGGGCAGCCTCACAGAGAGCCTACCTGAGGTAACGTTGCCGAGTCCTACATCATAGTCTGTAGAATCAAGTGTTTCTCCCTTAATCTTCCAAGGAGTCAGAAGGAGCAAGAGTTATTTGTCCTGGGAGGCTATTGGCAACAACCTCCCTAGTGTCATTTTGTTAGGTAAATATTCCTGGTACTCTCCTAGTTCGATGTACCACATATTTTCACAAGTGATCGAAGAAAAAAAATGTCAGAGGAAAAAAGCCAGAAATATCAACAATTTGGACAAAAATAGTCACAGGAAAAGTCACATTTAATTTAAAGGCCATAAATAAATAAAATAATGAAATAAATATATTTTCAAATATCTACTACCTGAGAGTAGATCATCTACTAACTTACAGAAAATCATCTACTGAGAGTAAATCATCTACTAATTGAGAGTAAATAATCTACTATCTGAAAGTAAATCGTCTACTAACTGAGAGTAAATCATCTACTAACTGAAAGTAAATCATCTACTAACATATTAAATCATATACTAACTGAGAGTAGATCATCTACTAGCTGACAGTAAATCATCTACTGAGAGTAAATCATGAGGCTAACTGAGAGTAAATCATCTACTGATTGAGAGTAAATCATCTACTATCTGAAAGTAAATCGTCTACTAACTGAGAGTAAATCATCTACTAACTGAAAGTAAATCATGTACTAACTGACAGTAAATCATCTACTAACTGACAGTAAATCAATTGCTAACTGAAAGTATATCATCTATTAACTGAGAGTAAATCATCAACTAACTGAGAGTAGATCATCTACTAACTGACAGTAAATCATCTACTAATTGAAAGTAAATCATCTACTAACTGAGAATAAATCGTAAACTAACAGAGAGCAAATCATCTACGAACTGAGAGTAAATCATCTACTAACTGAAAGTAAATCATCTAATAACTGAGAGTAAATCATCTACTAATTGGGAGTAAATCATCTACTTACTAAGAGTAGATCGTCTACTAACTCAGAGTAAACCATCTACTAACTGAGAGTAAACCATCTACTAACTGAAAGTAAATCATCTACTGACTGAGAGTAAATCATCTACTAACTGAGAGTAGATCATCTACTAACTGAGAGTCAATGGCTTTTACATAGACATAATTTATATGATAGCATTACAGAAATAGGAAAATAAAGGAGTTAATTGGTTTGGTAAGTAATAAAAATCAAAGCAACGAAACATTTAAGTCATTTATTAACATAACGTGACGTGTGAGGTGTATTCGGAGTCGACATTTGTGGTTTAGACACAACCTTTATATTATTTTTAACAAGTGTGGTTACCACAAGAGGAAGAGTATTAGTTCAAAGTGTTACTATTATACATACCTTTCTATGAAGAGGATTTTTGCAGCCGGATGCTGTACAATTATAAATATAAATCTCTTGCTGGTTTTAATACTATTCAAATATGATAGCATTACAGAAATAGGAAAATAAAGGAGTTAATTGGTTTGGTAAGTAATAAAAATCAAAGCAACGAAACATTTAAGTCATTTATTAACATAACGTGACGTGTGAGGTGTATTCGGAGTCGACATTTGTGGTTTAGACACAACCTTTATATTATTTTTAACAAGTGTGGTTACCACAAGAGGAAGAGTATTAGTTCAAAGTGTTACTATTATACATACCTTTCTATGAAGAGGATTTTTGCAGCCGGATGCTGTACAATTATAAATATAAATCTCTTGCTGGTTTTAATACTATTCAAATAAGCAAACCAACCATCTTTTTGGTAGCTGTATATTTTCCTCTCTTAGCAAAGTCATTACTCTCACCATAGCTTGCAAAGCGTTTGTTTAGGTGGACTAAAATAGTTATGTTTACAATATTCGGTTATTAAGGCTCTTTTAAACTCTTGAGTAATCTATACAAAGTGTTAAAAACATGATCACATACCTAATAAGAGCTTAATTGTTCAAGTAGGTCATGAACAATAAGAATAAATATATATGTTCAGACATATTGTTTTCCGATGCAATTCAGTCTCGTGTAAAAAATAATCCTATTTATGTATACATTTTTATTATGTATTGCCCCAGAAGACAATAATGGCAATCCTTTTTTTTTTTACTTTTTTGTATTTGATGGTAATTAAGTACTTTTATTAACACTTATCGTTTTATAAGCTGATTATAGACGGTTTAAAAAGCGAATCATCCTATTATGGAAACTAATTCTTTCGTAGTTATTCGCTTATAAGTTCCCAAACATTTTTGGATGTCTTTGTTTACGTTTGCTGGGCACAACCTAACAGTGATAAGAGAATAAAGGGGAGTTATCATCAATTCTTTGGACATTTGATGCTCTCTATGATAAGATATTTATATCGAAGTAATATTAACTAATATTTGAGGGATATTAAGATGTCTTAGATAAATTTTGATCTATCTAGGATGTAAAATTGGACAGATTATAATGTATATATGTAAATATATCTGCTTGGGAAAAGGGTGAGACGGCATGAGAGACCTTAATGGCTCCTAATATCCTTGTTCCTCCTTTTTATTCTTGCTAGTTTAACGACAGAAAATGGGGCAGGATGCAATGCGAAAGAAGGCGGTGCGCGTTCCTTTACTTATGAAAAAGTGGAGCTCGTGAATGTTGAGAGAGAGTACAATGAAATAAATGAGTAAAGAATCCTTTGAGATTGCGGAAAATAAAAGTGAGTAGTACCTATAAACAAGCTTTTTAGTAGCGCGTCTGAAGGAAAAAAGACAAATGAGCACTAAATCAGGTGCAGAGTGTCTCCATTTTGGAGGGGAATGGTATGAAAGCTTATGGATGCCAAAATTGTAATAACAAACATGAAAAGTGAAAGCTCCGGTCGGGAGAGACATTATGAACCTCATGAAACAAGTTCGTACAAATAGCGCAGACAGTCGCAAATGCAAACTAGAACCCCTTTACTGAGATAAAGCATGCCTACCCATAGTAAGAGAAAGATTGGACAAAAGGAAAATTTGCAACGATCTGCAACTACGAACACTTGGGTCGATGCAGAAAAGGACATTTTCGCGATCCCTAAAAATTTGTTTAGTCTTTCCACAACGAAGCGACGCAAGCGATAACTCTGAACCTATGCCTTTTATTACAATAGGCTTATGGCGTCGGTGCTCGGGGGAAAGCTCACATGTAAAAAAAAAGAGTCATGTGTTAATAAAAATTACAATTTCGGCGAGTGTAAGGAAGAAAGATGACAATTTCGACTAAGAAAACTGGAAAAAAAATCACAATTTCGTCTAGGAAAAAAGAAAAAATCACAATTTCGTCTAGGAAAAAAGAAAAAATCACAATTTCGTCTAGGAAAAAAGAAAAAATCACAATTTCGTCTAGGAAAAAAGAAAAAAATCACAATTTCGTCTAGGAAAAAAGAAAAAAATCACAATTTCGTCTAGGAAAAAAGAAAAAATCACAATTTCGTCTAGGAAAAAAGAAAAAATCACAATTTCGTCTAGGAAAAAAAGAAAAAATCACAATTTCGTCTAGGAAAAAAGAAAAAATCACAATTTCGTCTAGGAAAAAAGAAAAAAATCACAATTTCGTCTAGGAAAAAAGAAAAAATCACAATTTCGTCTAGGAAAAAAGAAAAAATCACAATTTCGTCTAGGAAAAAAGAAAAAATCACAATTTCGTCTAGGAAAAAAGAAAAATCACAATTTCGGCTAGGAAAAAAGAAACAATCACAATTTCAACTAGGAGAACAAACTTAAAAATCACAATTTCGTCTAGGATAAAAGGGTGAAAAATCACAATTTCAAATAGAAACAGGAAAATAACAATTTCAGCTCGGAAAAAATGACAACAGCTAGGAAAAAGAACAAAAATCCAAATTTCGGCAATGAAGAAATAAGAAAATTTCACAAATTTCTCTAGGATAAAGTAAAGAAATATAGTTATATATAATTCAATTAAATGTAATACAATTAAATAAAACAAGGTCACGCAAAAAATGTCACATATTAATAAAAATCATTATTTAGGCTCGATAAAGCAAAAATATTACAATTTTTACGAGGAAAAAAAAAGGAATCAAACTTTAGAGTAGAAAAACGAAAAAATCACAATTTCGGCTAAGGATAGAAGAGGGAAAATCACATTTTCAACTATGAAAACAGGAAAAATCACAATTTCGGCTAAGGATAGAAGAGGGGAAATCGCATTTTCGAGTATGAAAACAGGAAAAATCACAATTTCGGCTAAGGATAGCAGAGGGAAAATCACATTTTCGACTATGAAAACAGGAAAAATCACAATTTCGGCTAAGGATAGAAGAGGGGAAATCACATTTTCGAGTATGAAAACAGGAAAAATCACAATTTCGGCTAAGGATAGCAGAGGGAAAATCACATTTTCGAGTATGAAAACAGGAAAAATCACAATTTCGGCTAAGGATAGCAGAGGGAAAATCACATTTTCGACTATGAAAACAGGAAAAATCACAATTTCGGCTAAGGATAGAAGAGGGAAAATCACATTTTCGAGTATGAAAACAGGAAAAATCACAATTTCGGCTAAGGATAGCAGAGGGAAAATCACATTTTCAACTATGAAAACAGGAAAAATCACTATTTCGGCTAAGGATAGAAGAGGGAAAATCACATTTTCGACTATGAAAACAGGAAAAATCACAATTTCGGCTAAGGATAGAAGAGGGAAAATCACATTTTCGACTATGAAAACAGGAAAAATCACAATTTCGGCAATGAATAAAGGAGAAAATTTTACAAATTTCTTTAGAAGAAAGTTAACGAAATAACTCACAATTCATTTTAATACAATAAACAAAAAAAAAATTACTAAAACCATTTTAAAATGTGTACTGACAGTTAATTGTGTTTACATATTGACAGAATAATTGACATATGAAGGACATTACAGAAATATGAAAAGGTAACACCTTACATAATATCGAACAATTACAAGTTTACACAGGGCTTTAATCCCTACTCAATGTGAAGAAAAGTGAGGTTTGAGGGCATTACCATGAAAACCTTCAATAATGTTGGTATAACCATTGTTGTTCAGGATGGCGTCATGCAAACCCTATACGAGGAGAGGAGGAAGAGGCGAGGCATGAAGAAATCTCATAGGCATTCCTGAGAATGTAAGTGGTTCCTCAATTAGTCGAAAGGGTCGATTACATACTAAAGATATTAAGATAAATATAATTGGTGGAATGCACGAACTAAACCTTTTTATTGGGTCGAGGAATATGCCAACATTTGTTATGAGGTCAGAAACTATACCAGCAATGGATGAAATCGACTTTTGTCGTTGGTAAACCTTCTACAAATTTTTCCATGTTTTGATATCGTCAAACCATATCTTGGGCCTACCTTTCTCTTTATGGCGCGCATTTTCGTGTATAAAATATTGTCAAACTATAAAAAAAGACTCCAGATACAACTCATGTTTCTCCAGAATGAGTAAAGATAAAAAATCCTGTATATGTGTACATGTAATGGCTCGATATTATTTAAGGTGTTACCAATCTTGCACATTTCTGTAATGTTCCTCATATATAAATCATGCTTGTCACTATGAAAAAACATTAAAGGTCAACTAGTAATGTTTCAGTTTTTTTTATTATTTTGATGGCATTTAAATTAATTGCGACTTTCCTGTCACTTATTCCTAGAGAAAATATTTTTTTCTGATTTTCAACCTCTTTTTTATCTTAACCAAAATTATAGGGGGGGGGGGGTTACTGACCTTTTCACTACCACTATTCGATCACGTCCAAAATTTTTCAGATACTAATTTTGATGCAGCATAATTTTATTCTCTATTTTAAATCAATCCATGGGTTGTCTGTATAAATACATTTTAATGTAATGAATCTTTTTGATTTGAAATATAATGAATCTTTTTGATTTAAAATATAATGAATCTTTTTGGTTGAAAATATATTGCTATGAGTAAAAATTAAATTGAAGCCCCCAAATTTAATTGATTTTACAGCCGATTTTGATATTTTTATTGTTGGTGGTAGGAAACATATGTGAATACACTACAAACTACCATTCACAGAGAAATATTTGCCATGGTAGTTGTGAAACTGAAAACTGAAACAAACATCAACATCATTTATTGCCTTTTATATTAGGGGTGGTTCCCCCCTAAAATAAAACTTGTCCAGTTATCGTTTCTTTAGCCTTTAGTGACCAATCGGGTGCATAATTTTCTCTGAGGAATATTCCATCTGTAAAAAAAACATCTACCTTCTACTTCCAAGGTATGGGGCCTTCCAAAAGGTCAAGGAACCGGACAACAAGGAGGAGCGTTACCTTTCAGGGCTTCGCCCCACCAACACAAGCCATACATGTCAGGAACTACTCACCAAAAAGTTTTTTTGCATTATACACACATCATCCCATGACCTAAAAACAACCGCAAAATAACTAGAAAAAATTTGTTGTTGGATCAAGCATTTTGCAGCATGAGAAGCACTCTATCTTAGGGAACAGGTGATAATTAAACCATTTGATAAGTTTTAAACAAGAAAGAGAATTATTGTCTTAAAAAATACAAACCTCTTTTGAAGGAATTAAATATAGAGTTAAGTAGTAGCACTGCTTTGCGTGTTTCGGCATTTTTCTTTCTTACTTGTTCTCTCTCGTTTTCTTTGCCACTTTGGTTTATCCTCTTGGACAATAGAGAGGCAACAGCAACTTGGAGTTTTTTTCTCAGTAAATTAATTTATTTTTTCTATTATTTCAATTTATGTTAATTTGTGGAATTTTAGTTACTAATATTTAGTTAAAATTAAAAAAAAGAACAAAGAAGTACAAAAATGAATCGAAACATAATTAAAGCGTTCATATTCGGTTGTGTGTCCGCTAAACCATTTTACCTTTGGGGCAAATTTATTAAAGACCTTTAAAAGGCTCCTCTCAATGTCAATTATATGGAACAGACCCTCTCATTGAGCACATTTGAATGTCCAGGTCGATGTTTGTCAGAAGAAGCTGCAAGGAGCTACAAGGAAAAGAAGTACCCTAGTAGACCTTACGGTCCATTCAAAGAGGATACCTTTGGCGTAACAGTTGAGCAGGCGCAGTCCTCGAAAGCGTCCATTGACGCCCTCGAAGAACACCCGCACAACGGTTATGTGCCCAAACGGCTACTTTTCAAGACTTTGTCTAGACGCGACTTGAACTGCTCAACAGAATTGCTGTTGGCAACTTCCACTGGAAGTGCGCTCTATGTACCACAGATTCTTTATGTGAAAAATTTCCGACACAGATCACGGTGGTAACGCTTCAACTCAAGTTTTCAGCCTTTGTTTCTGGTTCTGTTCTTGCTAAGCTGTAAAATATCCCTGTAGTCTACTTTGTCGAAGCATCGAAGCATTTTAAACACTTAGATAAGCTGACCACGCAGCCTCCGGGTCAACGGCTCACGTGCTCAAACGGCCACTTTTCAAGACTTTGTCTAGACGCGACTTGAACTGCTCAACAGAATTGCTGTTGACAACTTCCACTGGAAGTGCATTCCATGAGATGCTGTATGTGAAAGATTTCCCACACAGATCACGGTAGTAACGCTTCAGTTCAACTTTGTAGCCGTGATTTCTGGTTCTGTTCTCGCTAAGTTGGAAGACATCAGTGTAGTCTACATTGTCAAAGCCTCGAAACATTTTAAACACTTCGATAAGCTGACCACGCAGCCCCTGAGTCTTCAACGAGAACAAATTTAATTCCCGTAATCTATCTTCGTAACTCTTGTGTCTGATATAGGGAATTAGTTTCGTTGCCCTGGCTTGCACATGTTCCAATCTCGGAATGTATAGCTGTTGCAGAATTTGTTCTTGCCTCTATTTAAATTAAACAAAAATAATAAGCCGAGGGGTGAAATTTATTTCATAAAGATGGTGATAAATGAGACAACCCAAAGAATCCTGCCGATGGGTATCTATATCCACATACCTCTGACGCGGAACAGGTCCCTCTGCACCGGAGCGACGAAAGTTCCCCCTGAACCTTCCACCTGTATACTTCTTGGCCACTCTCCTCAAAGAGGACTGGCTCTTAGTGCCCTTAGGGCGACCAAAGATTGTCATACTGACCTTCCTGTAGATTTTCATTATCCAGTCGGGGATCCTCCTGGATCAAGGAAGGATTGACGTCGACTAACTAACCAAAATGAGGCTGAATGAATTTACATGGATGGAACTTATATTTCAACCAAATTAATTTTATTCCATCATTAAAGACCCCTGCATCTATGTACCATAGAATACAAAATAATTACTTTTATTTACTATTCTATAGTTAGTACCCTTTATTTACGACTTTATAAGTTACTACGTCGGTCCGTCGGTCGGATGGTAACCATTTTACTTTTCAATGAGTTTTTGAAAGTTTTAAAAGTCGTAAGGTCAGGATATGTTTGTTTAATTTATGATACAATTGTTAATTAGTTATTTTTTTTCGAAAAATGATTGAAATAATTGAGAGCACTCGACTTGGGACTGTTGACCTTGTTTGGTTGTAAGAGTTAAGTTCTCCTGGAAAAGAAGACCATATGTATACTATCCGGTGGCAGATGAGGGAAACATATAGGGTCCCAAGGAGATAAATTATTATAATCGACAAGTTGTGTGACCTCAATGGAAAACTCAAAGGACAACTGACCACAAAAGGGAAAGTAACTTACAAAGGAAAATGAACACAACAAAAGAGAAAAATAATAAAAGAAATTGGTTTTCAACACCGAGTTGCACTCACTTAAGCTTTATTTCTCCGTAAGGATCTACTGATAACCGTGGGATCCGAACCACGGGCATCTACACTATATGACAACCACCGAAAAATTTAGCCGAATCTTAACTCCATCTGGGAACTAAACACACATTATGCGCCTTAATTTCCCTAAAATGGAAACCGGTATTTCCACTTGTCTAAGCAGTAACCTGAAAAGAAGGCAGAGTGTGAGATTTATGTTATATATTTTTTCTAAGCATAAAATAAAAAATAAAAAACGAGAAGAAAAATATAAAATATCTAACTTTAACCCGGAAGGAAGTGAGCATTTAACCTAAGGTTTGGAACTCAACACATTCCCCAACGTGTCTGGAAAGATAATTTTTCTCCAATTTGGTCACACCAGGTTTAAATCGAATTTTGAGAAGTTGCAATTATCAACACGATTTGCCTGCCTGGTATTACACACAAAATAGTGTAAGTCAGGGAAAAGTATGATCTGGATGTTTGCAAGATGCCCAACGAGTTGATTTTGGTAGCTCCTAAGTACCTGCTATAAACGACCAACAAGGATAAAAGTACTCGTGACGCAGAAGTCTAAAGGAATTAAAACGATTCACGAAATTAAAATCATTAAAAGTTTTCTAACATTGCTACAAATGCCAACTCTTTGTGGGATGGAGGACGCGACACCACGGATGTACTGTTCAAAAATCAGTTTCCAGCCCAATGAAAAAATCAATTTTAAATATCACAAATATCTAAGGAAACCTTATAAACAAAATCAAGGTTGGCAAGGTTATCATTCTAATATTACTGATAATCATCATTTTTATCTTAGAAGGGTTCACTTTCATGTTCAAGACAATAAAATACGTAATAATTCTATCAAGATCTCGATTCAGAGGCTAAAGTCCCGTATTAAGAAAGGCGATAATAGAGATCAAAATACCCATAATCCTGATAAGAAACAAGGTTATTGTCTAACACAAATCCCTAGTAAATATATTAAATAAAAGAGGCCCAAGCATACGTCCCTGAAGTATTTACAATTGTGCAATCATAATTATGCGGTTAACGAGGCAATTATTAGCTAACCAAGCTCTTCATCAAAG
Organism: Ceratothoa steindachneri; assembly: GCA_963969495.1. Taxonomy (NCBI): domain Eukaryota; kingdom Metazoa; phylum Arthropoda; class Malacostraca; order Isopoda; family Cymothoidae; genus Ceratothoa; species Ceratothoa steindachneri. The sequence goes on along the minus strand of OZ018339.1, from coordinate 35,496,962 downwards.
CTCTCGGAAGGAGCTCTTCTCTCATACACGAGAAGATAACGCATAAAAATAACTTTCCTAAGACAGCCGATCGAAAGACAGTTTTTTGGCTACTTTGTGAGTTTCTCATATATATATATATATATATATATATATATATATATATATATATATATATATATATATATTTTCTTTCTTTTAGGGTAAATAAGCAGGCTAAATTTAGGAAGTTTATTACTATATTATAACTTCTTGGTGCCGACGTTTCGGGTAGGAACCCATTCTCAAGGATGTGAGATTATAAATATATACAAACATAAGAATTTTTTTAGATAAGTTATCGGATATTTATAAATTAACTATATGGGAAATGGGAAGCAGCAGAGGTGGTAATATTCAAATTATAAAAATGCAGGGCTTTTAACTATTAGGGAATAGGAAATATGTCTTTGTTTAAAAAAAAACCTGAGATTAATTAGTTTGCCTAATTAATCACAGTTTTATAATCTCGCATCCTTGAGAATGGGTTCCTACCCGAAACGTCGGTACCAAGAAGTTATAATATAATAATGAACTTCCTAAATTTAGCGGGGAGCTTGCGCTTCGCTACTAAGTTCAAAATTTTAAATCTAAAAAAAAGCAGCAATGGTTAATTTTTTATAAATTTTTTGAACTTCGCCAATTATAATAATTTTAAAAAGGAACTCTAAACTAAATTTATCCCTTTCAAAATATCACATTGCTAAAATATAGTTATAGAAGAAGATATATAAAAATAAATTTTCTGAACTTCGCCATTTGTAAATTCTTTGGGTTTTAAACTATTCACAAAATTTCGATACTTATATTTATTTCTGAACTTCACCATTTTATCTTGTGATATTATAAAAGAATTATTAGAAATAACTTTGATAAAAAACATAAGTCATAACCAAACTAAGATGAAATTATTATTCAAATACTCAAAAAATCTCCTTCTTAAATTATAGAGTTAGTGATGATATATATATATATATATATATATATATATATATATATATATATATATATATATATTCTTTAGGTTATATATAATGACAGTGTTAATGGTTTCCATATATTAAAAGGAGGCAAGATGGCGGGAATGAACGCTATGAAGCATTTAATGGCGGTCCTAATTCGAACACGGTCGGATTCAAGTATCTGGCGCGGATCTAAATTGCGGACGTTTCCCGGTGCAATTTTACAGCCGTGTTATTAAGGGTAGTTTTTATTGGATTGTACAAGGCCTGTCCGGCACCTCCTTGACCCAAGACCCCGCTCCGTGCGTTTATAGGGCCGAGAACCTCTTTTGTCGAGTGTCCGAGATTGAGATAGATAGTCATTTAGATATAGATAGATTCGCAAAAAGATAGAAATACGTATTTTTATATCCTAATTTAAATTTCGATGGCGTCAAACTATTTGATACTTAGAATTGAAAGGTAAACATCCTAACCAAAAACAGTGAAGTATCGGGAGGAAAAGATAAGTATATTTAGTTTATAGTGAGACAGACGGAAAGGCAAGAATATACCTATAGCAAAAAAAACTATATCCCAATCCAACCAGATTTGGAGACGTATTTGTTATCCCTTGACGACGGACAGAAATGTTAACGTTGCAGAGGTATGAAACCGCAGAAAAATTCTCGCTTACCCAAAGTTTGGTTAAATTAGGTTTTAATTTGTTAAATAATCTTAGAAATGTTCTTACTTTGGGTCATTTGACGCGATCTATCCAATCCTAAGTAAACTTTAGCCATCCTAACTCTACATGTTTCTGAAACTTCGCCCACACTTTAATAATTCCTTTCCCCTATTATATTCCCTCTCATATATATTAGTTATGGAATCCAGCAGAGGTCTTTTTCCAGATTATGTATAAACTTTTGCCTTCTAGTTATACTTTTCTCTCTCTCCTTCTACGGTACTGTGTTTGTTATACATTTTGGTAATTGACTTTACCTTGCCATACATTTCAGAAATGTTTTCACATCGAAATGATCGATCACAATCTCATCTTTTTTCCTCGCGAGTCTTGACAAATTCTTTAAGTGATTTGGGGATTTCTTTTTATTTATTTTATTCAGTTTGTTTTTAACTATAATGGTTTCACCCAATTGTACAAACACTCAAAAACTTACGTCACCAGTAGTAATTATGCTGTAGTACCCAAGGATTTCACGTTAAACTGTAGGTTAGTTAGGATTGTGAACTGCTTAAAAATAACGTGTAAATTAAAGATTAAATCCACATTCCGAACACATGAAATATCTCACAAAGAAGGAGGCCAATGGATGTAAGTAAAAACATAATACTAAACGGGATGAAAGGAACAGTTTTACAGGAAATAGAATTGAATTCCACCCATCGATTGTGTATTATATAATAAACGAGTGTATGAGTGAGCCAACTAAGGATGACGTTGACGTCAGTAAACCTCATTGTTGGGAACAGATATTTCCTTGCGTTTAAATAAAAAACAAAACAAATATACACCCGTAAAAGACACATCTCTTCCCATTTTCCAATAAATAATTGTGCCGAAGACGGGAATAAACTACTTTACGTTAAATTCCGTTCTAACCCATTGGGTATAAATGGTAAAAGAGACAAATACAAACAAAGCCAACATTTTAAAACCCATTTTCTTTGTTGTTTTTTTATTTCCCTTGAATAAGTAAAACTCTAATTCTCCCAAAATAAAACAACAACAACGAAAAATAAAATAATAAACGCAAAAATCAGGACCTAAAAACCCAGATTATAAATTCTTCACCAGCAGTAGGGGCCAAAAACCCCTCTGCTATAAAGGCTTGAATGCCTTTCGTATATATATATATATATATATATATATATATATATATATATATATATATATATATATATATATATATATAACAAAACAAAAAAGAACGCAAAGAAAGCCAGAGGTACCCTTTCACCAGGGATCTATACTTTCATTCTGTTTTCATTTCACTTTCCTATTATTTTCCCTAATTTTCCCCACTATTTCTCCTACTAAACACCTCTACTACTATATTCCCCACAGAGATCTCAAAATACCCTGGTTTCTGATGAGTTTGCATTCATGGAGGATAACGGGCGAGTCCATTCTTGGGAATCAGGTATTCCTAAATCGTTTCAGAAAGCCGAAGGTAACACCATTCTTCTGTGATTCTTCGTGTCAGAAAACGTTGGATGACGTACTTCTGATTATGATTTTTCTAAATGATTCCCCACTGCCGATCGTGTCGTTGTCTTGTCAATTTTTAGTCACATGCATGCGGCTCTATAAGTTACTATGTCGGTTCGTAGGAAGGTCGGTCGGATGGTAGCCATTTTACTTTTCAATGAGATTTTTTTGGCGATAACATCGTAACTATTCGGCAAATTCTAACAAAAATTGAAACCCATATGTTGTTTTACATTCTCTTTCAAATGGTATAATTGTCAATTTTTAGTCACGTTCATGCGGCTCTATAACTCCCAGGTCCCAGGAGTTATTGAAAGTTTTGAAGGTCATATGGTCATAAGTCAGAATAATTGAGAGCACGCGACTTAGGTCTGTTGACCTTGGTGTGTTTGGTCTAGCATCGTCAACGTATTCCAAGACGATGATGTTTGGTGACTGGATTACGACTTAACGGGGGAGAAAACACCCCCTAACACGTTAAGAAAACAAGCCAACTGGGGTATGTTCAGTCCCCGGATGAAAGTACCGAGTTTGGTCAATCTTCTGGTGGCTGCTATATTCTATATCGAACCGTGGTTTGAATACAACCTTAAACTCTATGCCCCCGCTGAGAAAGACATAAGATGGTGTTAAAAAAAAACACCAACACAACAATCTTAGTCGAGGGAATTGAGTAAGACGGTCGTTTAATAACCTTTTTTTTCTCCATCTCTTTTGTCCCTTTTATATGGGCACCGAGTCATGCTGCATTAGCAGAAGTCTTCTCTTAAAGATACATCTTGATGCATCCAAAAACACAACTAGAGTTAGCTAAGCCCACCTGATTCATTGAATTGCACTTTAACGACCTTTTTATATGGGCACCGAGTCATGTTGCATTAGCAGAAGTCTTCTCTCAAAGATGCATTCCAAAAACACAACTCGAGTTAGCTAAGCCCATCTGATTCATTGAATTGCACTTTAACGACCCTTTTATATGGGCACCGAGTCATGCTGCATTAGCAGAAGTCTTCTCTCAAAGATGTATTCCAAAAACACAACTCAAGTTAGCTAAGCCCATCTGATTCATTGAATTGCTCTTTAACGAACCCTACCTCTTATAATGTAGATTGCCAGTCTCTAAATGTTATCATCTGAGAACTTCCTAAACACCACTTACAGCAACCTTCTCTTTGCAATGTCCTAGCAAGTTATCAACATGTCCTAAGATATGTTGATAATCTAATTTAACTTCGTTTTAAGGCATATAGTGTAACTCTCTTGTAATGTCTGAAATTAAGGTAGTTGTGCTATGTAGATACTAAAACTCCTGTGTTACTAAAATTTTGTCTAGATCTGAAAAGTTTGATTTACATCTCCTTACCAAACATATTCAAATTTTCCAGATAAAGAAATAAACTGAGTTCACGACCGCACAAATTATACAATGTATGTAATATATTTTATGTATTATTTATACTAACAAATTAAAATTCTTAACAGTTTTTACCTGCTGAAGCCCTTCGAGCGTTGCCTGATGCAATAATCTTTAAAAAAAAGAATTATTTACACAAATATTTTTTTTCCTATAGTAATGCCCTTCAGCTGTTTTCAACTCCCTAAAGAAAGGAAGCAAAAATGTCCATAAATTTAATCAAAATTACTCTTAAAAAAATAAACAAAAATGTTTATATTAATAATCCGGGCCTTTTTCATGTATAATTTTTTTTATCTCTTTTAAGGATGGTCGTGTACTATTTTCTTGAACAAGTCAAGCGATAGGCAACAACAGATCTACCTAAATGGCAACTGATATACGGAGTAAGAAGATATATCTCGGCCAGATATAATTAAAGGGAGTTCGAAGACTACTCAGAAACTTATCCAGTAGCGATAGGACAAAGAAAGTTTATAATTTTATATCAATTACCATGCTAAAGTATTCAAATAAATCTAATCAAAGAAAATACCGGATTTAAACACGGGTTATTTTTTATGCTGGGGAAAATAATCAACTGTTATCGAGTTTATGATTGGTTCTAAATATTTGATTACTTCTATTTGTTTCTTTGGAGCCTCACGAGTTATCCAGCATGTGAATGGAAGTTTTGTGGTTATAATATACATAAACACCAATTCATACACAGACGTACATATAAGGGCTACCAGTCAGACAGGAGTAATCTTCGCCACATTCCAACGCGATGTGAATCAAAATTAATCAAAGTTTCGTTAGTTGTAATCCGTATGTGATGGAGAGATTCATTAATGGGTTTCAGGCAAATAAATACAATCATACAATAAAAAAAATCTCGTAGTGGGTTGCAATTCGTATTAAAATGTACCTTTGTTAACATTATTTTCTTCCTTAAGATTGCAATAAGAAGTTTGATATAGCAGACATTTCTACCCCTAATCTTTTTTTAGTTTTTCCTATTTATTCGTTCGTTTTCTTCTGTTTGCTCTCCTCCCTCTTCTTCCATGCATAGACTAACCACGTATGGAAGAGGATATAAATTTAAGTTATTTTAAACGAAGAGGAAATGCCTTTTCGAGGCAGTTCTGCGTATTTCATGTCATTCGTTTACATACAATGCATATCCACGGTGCGCCAATGGCTCATAATATTATAATCTGTGTGACGTATACACAGCTGATACAATTGGTCTATTACTCTCTTATTATCAAGCGGCTTGACGGATTGCAAAGGATACAAGTATTTATTGGGGAATTAGTGACGATGCAATTGTTCTTCTCCCAAGTTATGCCATGCACCATGTTTGCTTCTTCCGGGGGAACGGGGGGCTATTCATGTACACTCAATTAAGTGCATTTGCTCTCTCCTACGAACTGTTTCCTTGTTTGTAGTGCATTTTCCCAGGGACGATATGTAGGATTTAAACACATATGTTCTTGCATTTTCTGTTATCTCCTCGTTAACTGCGGCGAAGCAAGCAGGTCAATGCAGAGCCGTAGCAATGTCTACTGCGCCCCCCCCCTCCCCCAATCAAAATTGTGGAGCACCCATAACAATATATCATACATTTACAAGTAGTGCCACGCACGACAAATACTATTCTCTGCAGCCCCAAAGCTGTGGAATACTTAGAAAAAATGTGTATTCGAAAATTTTATGTTTTTATTAATAAAATAATAATTTTTGCCCACATTGGTGCCCCTTTAAGAGCCACCCCCCGGCCGTGGGGGTCGGAGGTCGGTAGCTACGGCTCTGGGTCTATCGGTCATGCAAACCTCGTGTCGTGTTCATCTTCTGTCCGCAACGAGTCGCTAGCTCAATGTAGCCAGCTAAAACCAATGCTACCAAAGGTAATTGAGGTCACTGAGTTGAAATATGATATAAGTTGACCATCAGGTGTTGTTATCTAGTGGCTAGAGGGGCTAAATCAGCCATTTTTAGAGATATGAAGATCAAACCAATGTCACAAGGGGTAATTGAGGATTCTGAGTCCAAATATGATTGATTTTCGCCGCAGGTTCACTAGATCATGTTCCTCTGGTTCTTTCTTCAGGGAGCGGAGGTGCCTTCATTAGATTACAAGCTGGCATTTTCTTATCAAGGATCAAGGTTCAGTGACGTTCCCATATTGGTAATAACCTAGATGAAAATTGGGATTTAGTCTTACCTCTTTTATGGAGTTGAAGATTTAGAACTTTCAAGTAGCCGAGTGGATAAGGCACTTGATTCCTATGTCTGGTTTCCTCGGGTATGATTTCCAATGAGTGCAGACACAAAATATTTTAATGTTGTAGAGACTGTTGCCTATCATGACGGAGCATCGAGTTTCCCACATGCGCAGGTAGTTTCATTCTCATACGTCATCATGGACATAGTAAATTTAATATACTTCTGTATTTCAATATGTTCCTGCGTGCGTACATGAATCACTCTTCCGTATGTCGGAAGACGCAAAAGGACTTTTATGCCAGTTACTTCCCTAAAGATGAACTGGTGACTCTCCCTCGACCCATCCGTGGCCAATCTCGACGGTGTTTAAGCCACTGAGAGATGCCAAAAATACCCTAAGCTTTTCGGGTTTAAGGCTAGGTAAGTCCTGCGACAGCTCGATGTAGATATCGAGGCGTTGGTATCTCTGGTTCTGGAAAGAACATAAACTTATATGGTTCCACGTTTACCTATGTGTCGTCACGTCTCTGTTCCTAACGCTTCCTCAGCACCGAGTGTATTGTGTTACAACTTTATTGATCACTGTTCATGCCACGCTGAAACCGTGTAAGTGTACACGAATGGCTCAAACTCCGAAGAGAGGTTCTGCTCCTATGCAGTCTCCCCTCTGTTTAAAGTTGACAGGGCTCTATTGGGAGCTGCATCTGTCTTCACGACGGAGCTGGTTGAAATACATCTCTCGCTACAGGAGATTACACGTGCTATCCGGCTCGGAGATGAAATTTGATTTAAAGTGACTCACAGAGCGCCATGAGAGCTCTCGAGGCATTGAAATTTGCACACTTCTTGGTTCGCAGTATCTGTGACTTGACACTACAGTTCCTGCGAGAGAAGACGAGAGTGTCTTCTGCTGGCTTCATGGGCATGCAGGGGTTGCGAAAAAAGAGCGCGCCGATGAGGATGCCAAAGTGTCCGCGAAGATTGGGCGACCGTATCAGCATTTCATTCTTCTCCAACTGCCTTCATGGTAGAATTCAGGTCAGCTCTTTGGTTTGCCTGGCTAGGAAGATGGGAGACGGTGGATGGGTATCGAAATTTGCGCGCTATCGCGTCGTGACTGTACGCGTGGACCTACCCTCCAAATGCCCCGCCGGCTTCAGGTTTTCTTCTCTCATCTCTGAATGGGGCAAAGTCACGAAACGCACCACCATTTGCTTGATCGTTCCTCTTCATCTTACTGCGACGCCTGCATGGTCCCTTAGACTGGCTGCCACATTCTTGTTGAATGTGTCAGTCTGTGGGATCTTCGCGCGCGCTATCTGTCCCACTATCGAGATAAGCGGGATCGCTACTGCTTGCTCTTTCTATTCGGAAAGAGTTCTTGCAACCTTGATTGTGGCCTAATTGAGTTTGGAGCAAGTAGGCTCCTCTATTATATATCGTTGTTTTTGTTGGTTGAATACTCAACCACTGGAGCGTATCTTTTCTCTTTGTCTTCTTTTAGGTTTTGGTTGATTTCTTTAGTTTTAGTTTTTGGTTTGTAACTTTTTGTTGTTTTTTGGTTTTTGCTCTAAGCGATTTTTTCAATATAGACTAATAATTAGGTTAAATGTTTGTTCGGAAACAATGCGCGCTCGGTAGCAGTCGCCAGTATAGGCACTTTTACAGGAACAAGATCTGCTAACCAAAATGTCATGTGCTCTCACTTATTCTAATTTAGGACCTTTGACCTTATGAATTTGAAAACTTTCAATAATTCCCGGGCTAACCTTGGGAGGACCTTGACAATTATATCATTAGAAAGAGAATGTAAGACAACATGAGGGGTTCAAATTTCGTTAGAATCGGCCTAATAATTAAAATGTTATTACAAATAAAGAAAAACGTGGACCAACCGACCAACATAGTGAGATATAGAGTCGCACGCGACTAAAAATAAATCTCCCTTTAGCCACAGAAATGGTTCCATACATTCGCTGGCTAGTGAGAAATATGAAGTACTACCATTCTTTCAATCCCTTCTTTCCAAAAATGACCAGCTTCTGGTACCATCGGTTAGGCCATTAATTGTCCTTATGAGAGTTATGATAAAACAGAAAGGTGACGTTAATTAATAATACATAAAACTAAAAGATTTAAAACCTAAGGAAATTATAAAATATTATTCCAAGTGCTTTCCTTTTTTAAGGGAACCCATTTCAAATAAAACAGAAAGGTGACGTTAATTAATAATAGATAAAATTAATATATTTAAAAACTTAAGGAAATTACAAAATATTATTCCAAGTGCTTTCTTTTTTCAACAGAGTGAAAAGTGTTGGAACCCTGCATAATAGTGACTGAATATATCATTATATTACTCACTATTTCTTAAGCTTTCAATCATGAGAAACTCGCTTTCACACAAAGAAAAACAAGATTAAAGGTCTCGATGAAACGACGCAACGATTTAATTAAAGTGCTCTGTGTTTATAATAAGGGGCAGTTATTTAGGGCTCATATTTCTTCTACATGTTTGGTTTTGATTATTTTTGTTGCTATTTCCATTTATTTTCTTTTTACTTTGTGCAATATTAAGCAGTTGTTTAATTCCTCTATGGCCGTATTTATCTTAAAGGTTTCTGGTTTAGGAATCTCGACAGCAGACATCAAATCGTTTTACACTTAGGTACTGATCGAAATCAAACGTCAGGATACTGATATATTTCAAACTTCTACAATAGCGTCCAAAACTGGAGAACAAAATACCAAAATATGCATTTTCTTGAAAATAATCGTTTTATTTCTATTAAAATTGCATATAATATTCTTTAAAACTTACCTCTTTAGGTGTTTAAGTTACATTTCATAGAACATCTGCTAAAAAAATATATAGAAATAAATGTAAATTTGAAGAAAGAATGAATGCAAAACTAGAGAAAGATAACATAACTTTCAGTTTTCACTCAAAAATTAGAACGTATGTATATAATTACTGTCCCAGGTGTAATGTAGAAGGCTACTGTTGGTACAATTCGAGTTAAGGTCGACAAATCCTTCTGAAAGCATGTAGTTCAGTGGAAGATTGAATGAGTAACACTGTTTGACATTTCGTGACATTGAAATTGGTCAAAAAGTGTGATTTCATACATAGTAAAATTCCATTGGGATACCGTATCTAGCGAGTAGACGTGGAAAACGGGTTGCCCTCGAAAGTCCCCTCTTAAGTAAGATTGTACGAAGCAACGGATGCCGATGATAGACTGATTTGAGACAGCAGCCGATATTTAACGTCAAGTTGCCGAGAAACTGAACCTGAATGCGTCTCACCAGACTGTCTCTCGTCGCATAAGGGAATATAGGCCCGTACTCTTCGCTACTGAGCATATGCCATGGAGTGCTGAAAAGCGGGAAAGTGTTTTTCAGTGGGAAAAGCAAATTTAATTTGTCCAGGTCAGATGAAAGGCAACACGTAAGGCTGAATGCAGTTTAAGATTGTAGACCACGTGAAGTAAAAGACGATTAACTTTGACGGTGTCTTAGCGTTATGGACGGGAGGCATGTTTCAAGCGCTGAGTGAGTCTGCTCGTCCTTTTACGCGGCAAAGTAAACGCTGTAGTATTGAATCTGAATCATGATTCTGTGATCCCCGTCTATCCGACCATTGGGACTACCACAGGGAGCCATTTCTTTCATGTAGGACATTGCTCCCTACTGAAAACAACGACGTGATGAACTGGACTGAGCAGAACCCTGATTTAAAACTGCGTTGACACATTATCAGTTGTTTTTTTTCTTTCATTTTCTCATAAGGTGTGTTAGTTACTTTATAACTTAATATATATGTATATATATATATATATATATATATATATATATATAAGAAACTCACAAAGTAGCGTGTGAGTAGAGCAATAAATGCAAGGATCATAAAAAGTAACACGGTCAAAGAAAATAACACGTTATCCTTACGATTTTATTATAAAAACACAAAATTAAGCAACTTATTAATGAAAAACAACCTCAGCGAAACGCAATCGATTATAAAGGCTACAAATGTAGCATACAAATTCCAATGCGCCCATGAGGACTGTAAACCTTATCCAAATAATCAATATATAGGTATAACCACTACTACCATCAGCCGGCGCCTAACGATGCATTTGCAAGAAGAAGGAATAAAAACACATTGCAAAGAAAAAGCATAACGCACAAATTACAGGAGCAACTCTGGTCAAAAAGACTACCATACTCAGAAGAAACCTTGACCTTCGCCGCCTAAAGATTCTGGGGGCTCTTCTCATTAAAGAGATAGGCCCCAAACTTAACACCCAACGCAGCATTTCCAAGCAAGTACTTCACCTTTTCTGCTAAAGGAACATGGTACTCTGACTTTGACCTATAAAAAAACAAGAACAAAAATAAATTTCGTCGGTCTCTTTGATAGACATAATTGAAGGCGTAGAGGAAAGCAGGTTTGAGGATTAACCCACTGTAGAACTTAGCGTCAGAGGCAACCCTGTTTAGAGGCGATGCTAAAAGCTTTGGGGAAGAGTTCGCTCAAGTCTCTAAAGGTTGTTTCTTGCCAGGACCACAGGGAGACATGTAACCGTCCCTATGTAAGTTGGAAGCAGCATCGATAACCAAACCCTAAGCAGCACCCCCGGGTAGTGGTAGTTGATTCGATCACCACCTATCATTAAGTCCGTAACATTTCGCCCATCTAAGGGGCCTCCCCGGGTTCACCCCTCATCATTCATCCATCCCATCCGGCATTTCATGTTCATGGAAACTTGCTTGCAACGAGGAGGAGGTGGCTTTCAAGGCGCTCTACCAAGAAGAAGCGGATCCTACAGTAAATGGAATACATTGAATACAGCGACGAACAACCAGGAGCCTCACAGAAGAAAGCGAAAAGAAAGACGGCCCGAAGGGCCACTCCCCTTGGGAAAATGGAGCAAAATAGGACCACTTGGATCCAGCTGCGCACCATCAGCGGAAGCAGCAGGCCCAGCCGAGATAAGGTATTTGGAGTAGTTTACGGAAAGTTGAAGATCGCAATGCTCCGACTGCTAGAAGTCCCATCAGTATGTTGCGATATGTGAGAAGGAGAAGGATGTGGAGAATATTACAAAAGAAGAGGCAGTCGGAACGCTCCATGAAATAGGTCTACAACCGGCAAATCCACCGAAAATCCTAACGCACAGGAGCGTCGTCTGTAGGCGACTGGACCCTTGAATAGGACAACACTCTAAGGAAGAGATAAAAGAAGAAATATCTAAAAATCAACCGTGGGTCAAAGTATCCGAAATAATTAAGTTTTGGAACAAGAGGAACAATTCGGAATACACTCACGTGTTTAAGGTTGCCTTCTCCGAAACTACGATGGCTCAAAAGGCAAAGGAAAAGGGATTACTGCTTTTTAATGCAAAAATCAATGGGGAAAAGATCGAGAGAGAAGAATTTACTCCCATACAATTCTGCTTCCGATACTATAAGATAGAGACGCACACGACAAAAGAATGCACAGAGCCGACGGAGATCTGTTTAAGGTGCAGTGAGCCAGGTCACCACTGGAAGAACTGCAGCAGTCCCAGGGAGAAGTGTGCAAACTGCGACCAAGGACATCGTTCCATGGCCATGGCCATGGCCTGCCTAATGAAAAAGGAGCTTATAAAGAAGAAGGTACAGCAAAAGAAAGACGAACTAGAACGCAAGATCAATACATCATATGCTCAGGCGGCAAAGGCAATCTTCTAAGAAGCAGAAACCAAAAAGACTTATTTGAAAATCAAGAAAGAAAACTCAACGAAGATCCTGAGCTGCATCTTATATGCTCACGTCAGGAACCTAACTAACCAGGAGTATTCGCCAAGGAACTCAACCAAATGCTCGCTAAGAATGGTATGAGTGAAATGTGGTTCCCTGATAACTCCTTCAGGGGACGTACTGCAGCTGCATCCCAAACAGATGTCAGGAAAGAGTCAAGAGACGAGAAAAGAAGACGGAAATAGACGGTCCGACCCAAGGATTGAGGCCAAAAGAGAGAGAGAGGTGGCCACAAAAGCAGCACACTCGATCAACCCAAAGGAGGAGGAAAAAGAAGAGATAAAATCCTCTGAAACCACGGACAGTAATGACACCTCGGACTCAGAAAACGCAAAAAGGAAGTACGCCGCAAAAATGGTAAAAGAGGAACAAAAAAAAGGTAGATGCTGACCAAATTAACCTCTACATCTACGCAACCGAACAATTCACCTCCCCGAAGGACTGGGACGCAAACAAAATTTGCGTGAGAATAAAGAAAAAAATATAAATGGGACTTCTACGCTCAATGCGAATAAGAGTCAGTTGAGGAGGTCTTGTAGAACCAAAACGTCGCCCTCTACCTGGAAACACTTATAGAACTCTCCCCAGCAGAGTTCAAAAAGAAGAGGAACGGAAAGCGTAAATCTATTACTCGCAAACACTAAGACACTCAAAAGCCAGAACAGAGAATGGAAAACCCGAACAATAGGTTAAGGATATTGACGCTCAACGTGAATGGATAGGAGGGAAAAGCCGTGGCATACGGAAGCATATTCCGCGTGCTTGACCGCGACATCATACTGATCACGGAGCACGGTATCGATACTACTAACAGCCAGTTAGACACCGGGCTACAGAGTAGTTGCAAAAAAACATTCTCAGGAGGGGTTCGACGGTGCTGCCGTTACCATCAGAAAGAATCTCTCGTTAAGACACCTTCCAGAACTGGACGAGTCCTTTGTGGCGGTAGAGTTGCACACACTGGTGGGCAATCTCGTAATCGCGGCGGTATACCAACATCATCGTACCCAGCCCCCTCACGAACTTCTACACCTTGTTCGGCCACGGCAGAATGGCATTCCGTAGGGGCGACCTCAACGCCAGATGCCGAACGGCTGGCTATGGAAACACGAATAACAGAGGTCACGACTTGGAAATGATTATGCTTCAAAAGAACATCCAGAGGATAGGACCGGACTTTCCGACCTATACCACCTCTCGGGCGGCAACAAAGCCAGACATAATCATAACAAGTGGTGGCTTCCCTTTCAATCACCATAGCGAGCCGGGCCCAACAGTACCCAGCGACCACATAGCGATCTTGACGACCATCACACTCGCGCTGATCCAGCTTCCGATCCCCCTCCACAAAAGTTACGCTCCTGCCAACTGGGATCGCTACAGGAAAAAAACATTGCCAATTACGAACCATCGGACCTAATCGAAGCAATACTGGAGGAGATCGATGAAGAACTGGAGAAGATAACTGCCAACATCATCGAGGCGGATCGCGAGTGTGTACCAATGAAAAGATATAAAGCTCTTCCACAGCCCAGATGGACTGAGGAAATGAATGAGATTTCTAGGGTGCACAGGAAAGTGTACGAAGAAGCCAGAAGAGAGGGTACAAATCAGGTAAAAAGCGCGCTGCTGCATCACCTGTGTGAAGAACTCAAGCAGGCCATACATCAGCAACAGGCTGTGATCTGGGACAGCCTGATTGAACAAAAAGACAGTGAGATAAGATCCGACAAGTTCTGGCGTTTAGTGAGAAAACTAAAAGGCCTACCAAGTAGAGAAAAGACCCGCATTAAGGCGGTCAATGACTACTTGGAGGATCCGGCGGTTTTGAAAGAGAGATTCCGCATGTTCTGGAAGGAAGTCTTCACAATTACACCTGAGGACGATGCGAAATTCGACCAGAAGTTCGAAGGCCAGCTGATTGAATATATTAATCAGCAAATACATTGAACGCACCCACACGCCTATGCCGACGAAGGGAGGGAGATGGCTGACTATGGCCGACCAATTACATCAGAAGAGGTCATGGAAACTGTGAAAACCTTTCAACAGAAGGAACCAGGATGGACGGGCATCACCAAAAACAACCTGGTACATGCCCCCCGTCAGATTATTCGGGGAATCGTTAATATCTATAACGCTTCCCTGAACATAGGTTAATTTCCCAACGGTCGAAAAGTGGCAAAAAACATTTTTAGACCTAAAGGGAAGGAGCCCCCCCCATCAACTGGTGGATTACAGGCCAATATCCCTCCTCGAATTCATAGGAAAAGTCTACGAGAAGCTTCTGGCTAATAGGCTACAAAATCAACTAACAGAGCTAGAAGCTCACAACCCTCAGCAAGAGGGGCTTCGTAGGGAAAGGGTGACTGATACAGCCCTTTCTCTCTTTACCGAAAAACTCGCTCGCTGTAAAGCTGAAGGAAAGTACATAGACGTGGTGTTGCGAGATGTTCAAAAGGCCTTCGACAAGATTTGGCTGAGACGTCTCCAATTCAAGTTCTTAGGCCTCCAGCTAAACCCGATCCTGGAGAGGGTCCTCTGAGACTACGTCATGGAAAGGAAAGCCAAAATCACTATTAAGGGCTACGATGGACCCGAATTCGATCTTACGCGGGTGTTTCACAAGGTAGCTGTCTGAGTCCACTGCTGTACCTAGTGTAAACATTGGATTGGACCTACCTGCTCCCGTTGGGGAGGATGTAATGTATCTTCAGTTTGCAGATGACATCACCCAAAATCATCCCCAGTACTCACAAAAAATCCTCGAGTTCAAGCAAGGCAGACAGTTACTGAAATCAACAACATCAATCGATACGAAAGAAAGTGGAAAATAAAGACCAACCGCCGAAAGTTCCAAATCCTTCCGATAAACCACCGGAAACTTGACGACGTCTTAGTAAACGACGAAATGTACCCGTACACCAACGAACGACGGCAAAGTTCTAGGTCTGCGCATCACCTCAAAAGGGTTCAGAGCTCACATAAGGAACAGAATCTCCCTAGCCGAAATACAGCTTAGAAAACTATATAGATTCCGAAACCTCAGCTCAAAGAATCTCAAGAAGCTGTACACTGCTCTGGTACGCTCGACATTAGTGTACCTGGCAGTGGTCGTGCAGGCTGCGAGTTCTACCACAATCAGGCAAATGTAGAGAGTGCAGAACAAGGCAGCGCTGCTTATAGCAGGAGCGCGCAGGACGGATCGTATTCGGCAGACAGACCTGCACGCAAGAGCAGGTCTTAAGCCATTGAATACGGAACTCCAGAGGTTAGGGGGTAAGACCTGGGACAAAATCGAGGAAGTTATAATTCCAAATATGGAAAATGATCTCGACATTCCGAGAGCGGATAGGGGATGCGCCACTAGGCGACCCCTATTCCCAAGTGGAAGAATCTGCTCCCGAGAGAACTTAATTGAACACTTTACATAGAAATGACAACTGAACAAAAAGAAAAAGAGGCGAAGTTCCCACATCCTAAAGGAATAAACAAAAGAGGCGAAATGCCCAAATACCGACAATACAAGAATAAATTACCAGAATACCGGTAAAATAAAAATAGTAACAAATTATAGGCAAATTAGAAGTTACAAAAATAAAAGTATTAAATATAATACTTGAAAGGCTAGAATGCCGTGACAGAGGAAATAGAGTATATATATATATATATATATATATATATATATATATATATATATATATAAATAAATTAAAAAAAAAATAAATAAATAAAGTTCAACTAATAACGAGAGAGGAAAAATCAAAAGTAAAGATCGCATTGCGGCCAAACAAGCACCTGAAGAAAACACTGACGGTGCACAAGAGGAGAAAAGACAATATATGAAAAAAGAAGTATCTTAGAGATGCCCTCTACACCAGGGCAAACCTCAACATCTATTTACCTATATTTATCTTATACAACTTTTCACTCTTTATACATCAAATCAAATAAAAAAATCAATTTCATGAGTAGAGTAGAGTGAGTAGTTGAATTCATCATGTCTGGTCGTGGCAAAGGAGGAAAAGTTAAGGGTTAGGTCTGTTAAGACTCCCTCACCAGACAATTTCATATTCGAGCAACGTGATTCGGAAGAAGAATATTATCTAGAAGAAGACGGTCTATACTTGCACCAAGAGGAGTAGAAAGCCCGAAAGGGTCCATGGGGTCTCCCAACCGTGACTACAAGAGGGTGCCCCTCCACCCTATCGGGGCAGCAACCAAAGCACCAATTCCAAAAGTAATGCAAACTATCTTCGGCATGCTCAATATAGCACTAATTAGGCTTATTGACACCTCCAACACGCATCAGTGTGTTGGAAGGACGAGGATATCGAGAAACTGGTATCGGAGGAAGCCAAATAGCCCCTACGTTCGATTGGCCTCGAAGCTGTTATCCCTAAGGAAATCCTCGCACGCTGTACCATCATTCTTAGTAGACTCGACCCGTTCTTCACGGATAACTCTTGTGAGGACATCAAGGTCGAGCTAACTAAACAACAGAATTGGGAAAAAATCGACAATTCGAAATATTTGGAAAAACATTGTTAAAGTAAGCTTTGCGAACATCGAGATGGCTCAGAGGGCCATGAAGGATGGACTCCTAAGATTCTTTTTTCGTATAGCCCCAGAACAGGTTGAAGCGGAGGAGTTTACCCAACTCGAGTTCTGCCAACGCTGCCTTGCCGTAGAACAACATCCCACAAAAGAGTGTATGGCGGCTGACGTCACTTGCTCCATCTGTTCTAGACTCGGTCACGGATGGAAAGAGTGCACCTCCAAGAACCCAAGATGCATTAACTGCAGAGGGGACCACAGGGCCGTGGCCATGAGGTGTCCCATCTACAAGGAAGCTATCCGGGCAAAACGTTAAGTGATCAAGAAGGTAAAGGAGGCAAAGTCCAGGACCTACGTCGACGCAGTGGCAACAACCAAGACCAATGGCACAGAAAACTCTGCCCCAAAACTGGTAATGCCAAGTGAATCCAAAGATATTATGACCATGATCATTGTGGGGGAATTCCACGTGGAATTACTTTTCCAGCACGAAAGTGACGTCCTAGAATTTGGTTAGGCTTAAATTAGTAAGCCTCCTCTCCCCCTCCCCATCCACAAGTGGTAGCCTCGAGCCGAGTCCTCCTCGGACCACCTTTTTGCGGGTTAGAATCGCCTCGACGTGAAGATTTGAGGCCATTCGAGAGTAGCGCTGTTTCCCCCACCCCTGCTGGGGGAGCCTCGAATATATAGGGTTCGTCTTCCAGGTGGGAGACACAGAGTGGAGGAGTCCCGCAGAATCCACCAAGAAGCATTCCCCTAGTCCTAAGTCAGGTGCTAACAACAAAGCAAAGTGACGGCTGAACTTTTCGTGTGTTGGAATTAGCTCAGCCAGTGAGGTAATTCCATTTGACGATCGCCACCGAGCGATTTTTCCGACTCCACTCATCAACTTCTGTCGAAGCCCTCCTCGTTCCCTCCTCGTTTTCGGGTGGCCAAAATACTCTCCCCTGGACCGGACGTTACCCCCCCCCCTCCTTTTGGAGAACCGTCATCACGTCAACTTCCCACTCAGAAGCTCCGAGCACCCTCGCCCTCACGTTTATTGCCTGCAGAAGACATCCGTGAAGCCTTACCCTGACGTCTCACCCGGAATCCTCCGTAAGCCAACCCCTCTTCCCTTTCAGCAACCCATTTGAGTTAATCCTCCCCATTTGAATAGTCTCCTTCTGTAACGCATTAATTTCTAACTACAGAGTCTGATGCATAACTCTGAAATTTCCCCCTCGTTTACCAATTTAATTTTGCCCATTAATTCTCTTATTTTATGTAAATAAAATTATATTTTTGTACATGCACCTTTAAATAACCATGAGCTTTGCCATTGCCCAAATTTTAACTGACATCGTTGCACTCTTTTCTCGCTGTTTCGTGCGTCGAAACTTGTGGCGTTCCGTCTCTTTTCGGTTCGCCTTTAAGTTATTGGTCCCTCCCCCATAGATATAATATGGTATTGATATAATGTAATGTCATACCACGACAATCATCTTTGCCCACTTGGCGAACCTAGCTAACCCCGGCTCCTTTGCAGATGAGTTAAATCGCCTCTTACAAATGAACGGGTTTCAGAAAAAGTTATGGTTCCCGCTCAACCCCGCATCGCAGGAAATGTTAAGGATACAATTTATCGACGATCCCCAACAAAAGAACACGGAAAAAGAAGAAGTCGCGAATCAGCACCAAAAAACCTCGGAGGAAGAAGTAACAACAGAAGAAGACTTGGAAAATAATAGAAACACGAAGAAGAAAAAACAAAAAAGGAAAAAGAAAAGAGAAGTGGAACAAGAGGCAAAGAAATAAAAGTAAATAAACCAACCACAAGAAAGCTCAGACAGAGACGAAATCCTAAAGTATCCGGGAGTTTCCCTCACGGAGAAAAGGGATATCCTTCTGCGGGGCTGTTTCTTCGACGCCAAGGACGTGGACCTTAAAGTCTTTGGTCTTTCCCTATGTCGACCCCATAGGGGACACAATGAAAAACTGCTCGACGGCATCAACAAAGGCAAATACAAATGGACATACGAAGGACCATGATCCCCGAAGGAAATATGTGGACTTTTGATGGAGTGCGCGATGTATATCCTGGACCCGTGCGTACACACCGTCAATATGTCTAACTTTAAGAAGATAGAAATAAATAAGTGATAGCAATAAGTGAATAAATAAATAAGTGAATAAATCAAAGTGATTAAAACAAGTAATCAAAAGTGCGAATAAATGAACAAATTAATGTGTCTATAACAAGAAATCAAAAGTGTGAAAAGTGAATGAATCGAGAAAATAATAATTAAAATGATCTAACAGTGTAAAATATAGCATAATAAATTAATGAATAAGCTAAAGGGGACTAGGCTAAAACAAACCATTATAATTAATCTAAAAAGCTAAAATTAAATAGTTGACATAAGTCAGTTAACAATTAATTACCATAATAATAATTGAACTACGAGAATAAAAATATCAGTACAGTTAGTTAACAGATAAGATAATAGTTTAACTCGAGTGTGTAAATAATAATAACATAAAGTGCTACCAAAATAAAGTGTTAAACGAAACTAGAGGAAATAATAAAACCAGAATAATTAATATATCCAAATATGACTAAAAGAACAACTCAATTAAAATTGTAAGTGCTAAAATAAATTAAATCGAACTATGAATGTAATGTGATTATATCAAAAAGTTATAATATATTCAGATATGACTAAAAAAAACAACTCAACTGAAATTGCAAATGTTTAAATAAATTATATCTATTATGAATGTAATGTGACTATATCAAAATTTAACTTTGAAAAATTATTCCTAAAAATTTGTACTAAGTTTATATAACTAAAATTAAAAACAATTCATGTATTTTATCAAAGAAATATATAGTTTTAATAAGATGACCTCCCCGATGATTCCGGGAGAATCTGTTTTCCAGACTCATACTTATAGCTCACTCTTCTCCGCTGAATTTTCATAAAAATATAACTTCATCACTACCCCTATCTAATCTTTCGTTTTACATATACTCGTATGTATTTAATTTTAATATTTTTAAAATGGAAAAACTTATTGTATATTTATCACTACTACTACTCGTACTAAGCAGACAGCTCACAAGTCTACCGGAGGTAAAGCTCCGCGTAACCAATTTGCCACGAAGGCAGTGTAAGCCTTTTTGTGTAAAAATCGAGTGAAAAGGCGGACGCATATAAAGGTCCGCAATAAGTGTAAATTTTTTATTCGTGCAAAAACTTTACGTACACATCCTCTTTCAAGAACAGCTACTAGAAGAGGGGCCCCAACATGGGGGCAGCCCCTCAGGACTGCAAAAGGATCCCCCTCCGTACCATAGGGGGGAGGGGCAC
The DNA here is from genome assembly GCA_963969495.1 of Ceratothoa steindachneri. NCBI lineage: Eukaryota > Metazoa > Arthropoda > Malacostraca > Isopoda > Cymothoidae > Ceratothoa > Ceratothoa steindachneri. Next base: position 35,476,424 of record OZ018339.1, on the reverse strand, counting down.
CAAAACCGGAAAAAATGGAGGTGATACAAACAATTTATAAAAAGATCCACGTGGTGCTGATCAGGCTACTCTACACTCCCAATGGTTATGCAACCATTTGCAGCACAATGGGGGACGTCAAGAGGCTGGTCTCCGACGAAGCTCAAGCTCATCTCAAGAAGATTGATCTTGAAGCAAGTGTACCGCAGGAAATCCTGGCCCAACGAACCATCATACTAACAAAACTGGACCCAATCTTCACAGAAAATTCCTGTGAAGATATTAAAAAAGAACTCGAAGCGAAACAAGAGTGGGCCTGCATCACAGCAGTGTACAAACTCGGTAAAGGAAACGGCGTGGTAAAGATTGTATTCAGTACCATCGATATGGCAAACCGAGCCAAAAACGACGGGCTGCTCGGCTTCTACCTGAAGGTCAGCCCGGAACAAATAGTCAAAGAAGAATACATTCAAATCGACTGTTGCTTCAAATGCTATGCAGTCGAAAAACACGCCACAAAAGATTGCACAATTGCCGACCCTGCATGCTCCAACTGCGCCAAAACCGGACACGGTTGGAAAGAGTGCAGGGAAAGGGTGCAAAAATGTATAAATTGTGGGGGTGACCACAGGGCCCTGGCCATGAGGTGCCCAATTCGTAAAGAGGCCATCCGCAAAAAAAGAGATACGATGAGGGAAGAAAAAGAAGAGAGAAAAAAATCCACGTACGCGGATACGGCAGCAAGGACTACCACTCCGACGCGAACGAATATTACGAAGTTGGTCATGCCTAAGGAAGGGCAAGAAATCATGGCCATGGTCATGGTTGCCCACCTCGCAAACCTAACAAACCCCGGTACCTTCTCTTCCCACCTCAACCTTCTTCTTGAGAAGAATGGTTGCAACAAAAAGGTTTGGTTTCCCGAAAACCCAGACTCGGCGGGCCTTTTCAACCTCGAGTTCATCGAAGAAGAAAAGAAGATACCCTCAAGTAATGGGGTTAAGGAAACTGGAAAAGAAGAAGAAAGGAAAATACAAACGCCTTCAGAAGAAGAAGAAGAGAAAAAAGGCATAAAGAAGAAAAAGAATAGGAAGTCTCCAGAGAAAACACTGCAGAAGTAACAATATACTTCGGACGAGGAAGAGGAGGAGGACGAAAGGCATGAAGGTTTCCCCCTCACCGAGAAAAAAGAAATCCTCGAAAGAGGTCTCTTTTTCGACTGGAAAGACATGGATCTACGTGTCTTCGGCTCTCCCCTGTCCCCGGCCCCCAAAGACGACCTGGAACTACTCATCATCGGCCTAGCTGCGGGTGAGTACAAATGGACGTACGAGGGACCATACTCCAGGAAAGAAGTGTCGGCCCTACTCTTAAAATCCCTAGTGTATGTCAACCCAAGAGACGTACACAATGTAAATATGACAACATTTAAAGCCATAAGGAGTGGTCAAAAAACATCACAAATTAAATAGTGAATGAACTAATCAAATTAGTGAAATAAATCTAATTCAATAAAAATAGTAAAATAAATAAAATAAATACAAATTAAGCAAAAGTGAATAAACAGTAAATTATAGACAGTAACAGAAAATCTAGTCTTAACATAAAGTAACGAACAATTAAAGTGTTACTAAACTAATTTAGTGAAAATAAATTATGTAGTAAATAAATAAGCAAAAATTATAAATTTATACAATAATAATAAATCAAATTTTAATCAAATTAATGTAAAACTATATTAACAAATTACAAAAACAGAATTAATAAGCATTAAAAACTACCGTAAATATAAAGTGTAGTGAAATATAATAATCTAACGAATTAAATGAACTATAATAAGTGTACAATAACAGTAATTTGAAGATTGTATAGTAAATTATCCTTAACCTCTCTATAATATTTGAGTTGTAAATATAAAGTGAAATAAAATAAACTAAAATTAAATGAACAATAACAAATATATAACAACAGTAATCTTAAGAATGTATTGTATATTATCCTTAATCTTTGTATAGTATTTAAATTTAACTTCGAAAAGTAAATTGATAACGATTTCCATGTCTCCGGGAAGCTATCTTTTCCTACTCCTACTCAGTGCTTTTACCTCCTCTGCTAAAATCTATTTTCACCACTATTTTCTATCATTATAACTACATGTAATGTATGTAATTACCCCTTTTTTGTATTTAAATACTTAATAAACCGTTGAACCATTGAACCGTTGATCAATTTCATTCTTCGCTGCTCACGACCAGCAATGAGCTACGTCACCGGTAAAGGAGGCAAAACCAAGGGAAACACAAAATCAACTTAGCCTCAACAATAACGAAGGCTTCAGTCTGAAGGTGCCTTAAGAAAGGCGAAAGCTCACGGCCAAAACTCAAATTAGTTAGAAAAATAAAATGGATCTTCCTCAACTGATCTTTAATATTCAACCAGATGAAAAATAAACTATATTTGCCAGTTGGAACGTACCAAAATAAAATTGATAAAATCAAAATACAACCTGGTCTTTAACAAAACATGTATAGATGAGAAGCTGCTCCCAACATACACCGATACATATATATATATATATATATATATATATATATATATATATATATATATATATATATATATAAGTATTATCTAACAATAGTTTTGTGTATACAATTACTATAAACACATTTTGTCATTATCAAAGGTATATTTATCTCTATTAATATATGTAATTATAAACTAATTTTTCATATTCATACGGCAGAGGATGTGTTTAGAAAGGCTCTTTCAAATTTCCCAAATTGGCAACTCATGGAAAAAGAACAAGTGTAATTTGACATTCTGTGAACTTATTTACACTGTTTTTTTCACGATTCCTGCAACAATCATCCTCTTTTAGAGTCTTTTTAAATTATATTTGATACAAAAAGAAGAATGAGCAAAGAGGAAAAATTAAATTAAGTAAATATCGTGTTTCCCTTTTTTATTTCTTTCGGTTACTTTATTCATTTTTGGGGGGGTTTAATACTAATATTGTTTCATTTAACTATTTATGGTTTCCTATTTAATAAAGTTTTTTACTCTACAAGACTTTAAAAACCTATAAAATGGGTGGCAAATCTATAAAATCAGTCTTTTTTTAACTATAAAATAAAAACTAATTCCTTAAAAAGCTAAAGCCTATTTTAGGGTTATTTTTTATACGTTTTAAGTGGTTTTAGAGCCAAATTAACTGATTTTTTTGTTTTTATAATATAAATTAACGTTACTGATTTAAAAATAACTTCCGTTACATTTGTAACGAATTAACTATTTAACAATAAACCAAGTCTATGTTTTGTTTAACGGTTAAAGAAATTAACTCTTTTGATTAACTGTAACGACCTTTAGCGTTTAGTGGGTATAAAAATAAAGTATTTCGCATAGAATATGTTAAAAGAGTGACTATAGTGAATATAAAGGGCTAGGAAAAGTAAATAAAAGTTATATGACCATTAACTCTATATAAAGGACCTTTAAATCCTATTTACTGGCTCATGTAGGGTGGTGATTGGGTTTGCTAGGAACAAATTCGAACCAAGAAGACTACCGATCAAAGGCACAGATTGAAGGAACCAGGTTTGTTTCCGTGTGAGAGAAAGAGAGAGAGAAAAAAAAGAGAGAAAAAAAGATTATGGGACTTATTTAATCACTTCATCTTTATTATCTTCTAAAACATTTGGCGTTGTCATCACTGAAACAAAGAAACGCCGAGTCGTTGAATTTAGAAGCCACATTATTATTGGTTAACGCTCTTAGGAGCGACAATGTTTTGAAATTCCTTCGCCTCTCACTGTAAAACCATGTCGGCGCATACCCACCCTTGCTAAAACGCGTTCGTACACAGAACACCTATTCTCTCAGATACGAACTTTAACTCTCGTGTGACACTCATACTTTTGGAATCATTTCGGAGTTCCCAGTCAATCAAAACTATCATCATCGTAACACTTCACTACGAGGCTGTATCAAAATAGCCTTTGTGTCTCTTTTAGTGTATGTGTTTGTGTGTGTGCGAGTTACGTTCGTACATGTTACCTCACTAAATTCCCCCTTTTGCAGTGTTTTAAATCAATACTAAATCGTATAAAGTCCCGAACACATGAACTAAATTAACCAAATCATTGGCCAAGCTTCAGAATGAGTTGCATGAAAATATTGACTCATCCCAAACGCACCAAACAACCATAAAAGGAATGGTCGCAACCCCTAAATTAGAAGCCACCTAAAAACTACTTTAACGAAACGGTTCCTACATAAAAGTAACAACAAATTTATGAATTTAAATAAGCGAAATGGGGGTTACTCAAATAGTACGCTCTTCATTATATATATTACGGCTAAAAATAGGAGTTGGAGAAGGAGGCTACAATTAAAAGCTGACCCTATTAACGCTCGGGCAAGGAACAACATCTTCCTCAAATAGTTTTAATTAGTAGATTCGATACCTTTAATTGGTAGGTTGGTTATCCTCGCCTCCAAATGTGCCCCGACCGCCATCTCCCGGCTGATGTTCGAGTCAGGGTGACCAGAACTGCCTTGCACGGAGAAGGTGCACAAAACCAGTTAACGGAATGCTTCAGGCGGGTTATTATAATTATTTATTTTTGAGTAAGGCACCGAATAAAGATGGTAGATGGTGTCAGAGGCAAGAAAACATTTCCAATGGAGTTTGTTTTTTCCCTCTAATTATAGTTTGTGATTTATAATAGCCATGCCGGGACAAAATGACATGAGAAGCTTTATTAGTGTTTTGGCATTTATATGTATACGTAAAATAGACCGTAAAAAGACGTATAAAGGCTATAGGTATTTCTATCAATCTATCACTGTTATATTGAGGAGTTTAGTTCAGAATCTTATTTTTATTTCTTAGCTTAATTATTCAATAATTACCCATTGATTTAGGTTCATGGGGCATATTAGGTGCCATTTGACTCTCAATATTTACTTATATAACCAGCAGGAAGGATGGTAGATGCTAATTGTAGATACGTGTGGTCTCTCGGGCGCAATGCCTGCAATTTGCCTTCCCGACCACAATTCCTGTAGGAGAATCTGCGGTTATATGTATTCAATACATTTTCTTCTCAAGTTTCACTACTTTTTTTATAGATCTCCCCTTACAAACTTTCTACGGGGGATGTACTCGTTGGTTTTGGCTTTAATTTAAGGAAAAATACTTAGGCTTTATCATTATCTAGTATTAGTAGGCCCTTAAACCGATTAAACGTAATATCTAATTGCTTTCGAGTATCCATTTCTGATTCACTGGAAAATGAGGGGCCTTAGCCTAAGCCTCCACCCAAGCACTAGCCTACAGCGGCCTTCCTCAGGGCAAAGGAGGAGAAAGGGTAGTTGAAAGCATTAATTAAAGAAGATGACATTGCGTATTATTAAGAAAATACAGCCGTATCAATTCTAAGCAAATATGGCTTGTGAAAGCTTTAAAAAGAGTTTTGTTAGCAGGAAACCTTACTTGGGGACGAAAAAGTGAGAAACAATGAAATTCAATTTCAAAGTTTGGAGAAGGCAAGGTTACTCGGTTTTCGCATTTAAGGGAATTTAACTGCAATATAGAGTTAAATAGTTAATATTTTTGGCATTATTAACTTGTATTTATTTAAAATACTGGTACTTTCCTGTTATTGTGATTAGGTTAGTATGAACCTATGATATTTTAACCTAATCATCATAACAGGAGGGTACCAAAATACTAAAGCGAAAAGCAACAATGGTTCGTGAGGATAACTATTAAGTTAGAAGAAACAACAAGGTCTGCTGACCAAAAAGTCGCGTGCTCTTACTTATTCTGATTTATGACCTTACGACCTCCTAAAATTTCAATAATTCAAAGACTAACATTATAATTACTCTGGAAGTTATATCATTCGAAAGAGAATGTAAAACAACATAAGGCCTTCAAATTTCGTTAGAATCGGCCGAATAGTTATGATGTTATTTGCAAAACAGAATAATTCCTGGGCTAAAAAAAGAGAGGACCATGTAAATTTAACTCTTCTAAAGAAAATGTAAAACAACATACGGGTTTCGAATTTCGTTAGCATCGGCCGATTAGTTACAATGTTATTACAAAAACAAAACAAAAAGCAAAACGGGAACCGACCGACCGACATAGTGAGATGTAGAGTCGCCTGCGACTAGACTCGCACTCGACTAAAAATACGCCCGCAGCCCAAAGCTTTCGAACACCTGGAAAATAAAATAAAAGCACAAACTTTCTTATATTTTGGGGGGAAATATGTAAAATGGCGATGGTATTGAAATGTATAAAACCCTGGTATCAGTACACGGTATGTTACAGTCGGAATGTCTTCATGTAACATATCATATTTGTTGTATAATATGATATTCCATTTCTACAATAATTACTAATAAATAGAATTTATGAGGTGACAAAATTATTCAACCAATAATAACTACAGTTATTTAAACACGTAACTATACCGTGGAGGAAAGAACTCTACTACGCACCGCTGAACGAGAAGAGCCGCAGCGGTAAACAAACCGCCTGAAGATTCCTGGGATAACATTCCGGTATTGCAAAAGTGTTAAAGAGGATCCGAACAAGTGGGAACATACAAGACCCACCTCATTCTAAACGACCCAGTGTCATTCTGCAACGTCACGACGGGTCTCTAAGCCTTCGGAATCGTAAAAAAACCGCAGTCCAGCTGCAACATGAGCAGTCAGGTTAATGCAATTTTGTAGACTGCTTTGCACAAGGCCTGAAATCATGTAAAGCCCACCAGAAGCCGATGAGCAACCTTCAGCAGAAGCGGAGTCGACTGACTTGGTTTCGTGCTCACCGCAACTGAACCACAAGCCTTATGGTCCGACAAGTCCCCGTTTCAGTTGTTCTCGAACCAAGGCAACATTAGAGTCTGCAGGAGTCCAGGGTACCAGTGAAACTGAGAATGCATACTGCCAACAGTAAAGCATGGTGGCCATTCTGTATTGATATTGAGCTGCATGTCAAGTTCAGGGGTGGGTCATCTCATCGTTTGTGATGCCACCATGAATTCAAAGAAGTATCAAGCTGTCTTAAGAGATTACATGCTATCCTCAGCAGGAGAATGCCCCATGTCACAAGTCTGCATCCACCAAACAGTGGTTCCGGGAACACAATATCACGATGATGGACTGGCCACCTCTGTCTCCGGATATGAAATCACTGGAAAACCTCTTGCAGGACCTGAAAGAGGCCCTAAGACTTCGTCAGTTTGTCTCCAATGAGCAACTGAACTCAGTCATCCCCCATTAGCGGGCCAGTATCACACCCCTCAGGTGCCGCCCCCTCGTGGAGAGCATGACTCCAAGCAAGAATAAATGCTCTCATCACTGCCAAGGTATTCTCGACACGCTACTGAGCTTTCTTTATCAATTTGGTGTTGCTGTAATTTTCACAGAGCTTCATCAACATATGTTATATGTTGCTGATGTTATGTATATGTATTGGCAAATTTATATTTTGTTAATTCTTGTTGATTTGGGGGAGGCGTATATAATTTATTGCTATTTAGTACTCCTTATTTCACTATTACGAGTATATTCATATTGATATGTAAATAAAAACTAGATGACTGCATTTATCTAATTTCCTAACATTTCCGAGGTGTCCGAAACCCTTGGGCCGCGATCAATCCCATCTAATCACAACTAGTGAAAAATCGTATTGGGCGCGTAAATCAAGCTTGTCACACTGATTCAGAATAGCGATGTTAGTAAACCCAATTCATATCTTGGACCAACCGATAGTGTAAAATTTGGAACGAACCAAATTTGGAACCAACTTAGGAACTTCTGTTCTTAGCGCCGAGGTATTCCTGAAGCGTTTTTCCGTGCATCCTTCGATTCCTTGTATTCCATCCCGGCTACAACACCTGCATTTCACTCTCTCGGACCCAATCCCTACAAGAGAATCAAGGTTTTATATCTTCCTCACTTTTCCCCTTTCTCCATCTTCGGCACTTTCTGAACAAACCTCTTCTTACAACTTGATGCGTGATACAGCTTCGTTGCTATTGCGTTTTAAATCTGGGGAGGGAAATCTTTCTCTCCCCCCATTGGTGGATGACTGGACGTGCGGCTCAAGGACCCCTCATCCAAAAGCTTCTGTAAATACTTTTGCAGCTATTTTTGTCTGCTCACCTGCTTACTGTTTCGTCCATTGAGGAGGTTAGGTATCATTGGATTACACCAAAATTTGCCCCACCTTCTCTCTCGTGTGTAGCCTTAAGGTTGTCTTCCCAGGTAATGAATAGCTGCTATCAATCAGTAGCTTAAGAAACTATAATTATAGTATAGGGAAAAGAAATTTAATTTTAATTTAAATCTAATTCAACTTATTAATTTATTGCACCTTCTTAGTTTAATCGGAATGAAGTAAAGGATTTTATTTTAAGGAGTCGCATAAAACACACGAGAATATATATATATATATATATATATATATATATATATATATATATATATATATATATATATATATATATATATATATATATATATATATGTTGGCAAACGTTTCGGGAAATAGACACATCTTCTGAGCTAGAACAATAAAAAAATAAAAAAGAATAGTTTTTACATAATAAAACAATAACAAGAGCTAAGGGTTAAATGTAAAAATATATAAAAAATGCAAACATAAAAAAAACCCTGAAAAATTCAATATGAAAGACAAATTTCTGTAGTTTGAGTAAAAATACAAAATAAATTCAAATGACATTAATGAGGGTAGAAATGGAATAAGAAGTAAACACAATAAATACAGTAACACATATGACCTGATTGGGAGAAAGCTGTAAGCTGACTGAATGAAATTAAAAAAAAATTTAACTAAGAAAGCTTTGATTTCGTGTTAGTTGTTGTTTTAATTCTATGTAATTGGTTGGTAGAAAGAATATAGTGTTAGCTAGTTTGTTGTTTTAGAGGTAATTAATCACAGGCAACTAGTAAAATAAGAGGGGGGAAGGTTATTATTTTTTTTAATTAAGCAATGTCTAGGGGTGGTGAAACTGTTCCAGTCCTGACCACTCTTTTCATTATGGGTAATAAGGTCATGGCAATACGAGATTCTACTATCTCCATATAACCTAAACAAGTCACTGTAATTGAATTCATAAGACCGAAAACCCGTATGGGCTGATTTGGTGCTCGTCCTTTATGGTAAATCGTCAATTTGAATAGTCAGTCCTGCACCCCTAAGCTTAAGTGAATGTTTTTTGAAGTAATTTGTGCATATTTAAGTTAAAAAATATAAAAAATATACTGACCTTATTCTTTAAATATTTACTAAATTTACAGTCTGAGTGACACATATATTCATAGCAATATAATATTGTTTCGATCCATTTCCGAAGTGACAATCTTGATAGGAAAAAAGAACGAGTCCTTACAAATCGATGCGGTTTGTTTCTAATTTGCACAGACTTTCTGTTGACATTTACACAAGTATTTATCAAGTATTGATGAATATACTGTCCAGTTCACTGCATTCTTACACTCCTAGCACATCATTTCAAGCCTCACTAATCCATACTGCTTCATCCGGTTTATAATTGCCAGTGGATTAGTAAATACCGACTTTTGTACAATGTAATCAGACCTGAACAATATTATAATGAATGTAATTTATTGCAAAGCTTTTAATTCCCTCCACCTCACCCCTGAAGCAGGAAAGCACGACCATGATGAGTTGGGCAACCATATCATGGAATTTGTGTGGTAGTGCTATGGTGGCACATAGTGTACTTAACAAACAGTCAGGCGGTTTGTCTTTTTTTAATGACCGACTCCATCCTACAGTATATTGTTCCCCACTAGTCGCGGGGCCTTCCAAGGTGATAATGCATCGATCGACACCGCTTGATTTCATCGGGACTAGACCAGAGATGATGGTAGTGAAGTGGAACTCATGAATGGTCCTCCATATTTGATTGATCTTAACATTATCAAACAACTGTAGTTTATATTAAAGTAAGAGATGACGAACCACTTTCAATTGCAAGCGTCGTTGAAGAAACTAGATGAAGGAAAGCTTTAGAAATGGTTCAATATTTCGGTAACCACTATCAAAAGCTGCATGAGGCAATTTAAATTTCTCAGAGGACGATCAACTCAATATCAAATAATAAAACGCCATTGTCAAGTGTTTCCATTATTTTTTTCCACACTTAAACTTACCATTGTCAATCTGTTTCTATTATTCTTCCACCCCTTAAGCTAACCATTGGCCATGTGTTTCCATTATTTTCCAATCCCTTAAACTTGCCAGTTTAAATGTGTCTCCATTATTTTCAAACCCCTTAAACTTGCCAGTTTAAATGTGTTTCCATTATTTTCCAATCCCTTAAACTTGTCAGTGTAGATGTGTTCTATTATCTTACCCGTCTTATACTTACCATTTTCAACGTGTTTACATTATTTTCCCCCCTCCTTCAACGTGCCATTGTTACTGTGTTTCCATTATTTTTCAACCCCATAAACTTGCCATCGTAAATGCGTTTCTATTATTTTTCCCGTCTCAAACTTGTGATTGTCAATTTGTTTCTATTATTTTCCCCGCCTTATACTTGCCATTTTCAATGTGTTTCCATTATTTTTTCACTACTTTTGCTTTACATCATAAGTATGTTTCCATTATTTTCCACCAATTTGAGTCTCTATTGTCTATGTGTTTCCATTATTTTCCACCCTTTAAATTTGCCAGTTTCAATGCGTTTCCATTATTTTCCACCCCTTAAATTTGTCATTACCAATGTGTTTCCATTATTGTTCCCATTATCCCCCCTTGAACTTTCCATTGTCAATGCTTTTCCATTATTTTTTGCACCCCTTCAACTTACCATTGCCAATGCGTTTCCATTATTCTTAACTCAGGAACTTGTCATTGTGTTTCCATTATTTTCCACCCCTTAAAATCACCTTTGTCAATGCGTTTCCACCCTTTAACTTGCCATTGTCAATGCGTTTCCATTAGTTTTCCCACCAATTAAATTTGTCATTGTCAATGCGTTTCCATTATTTTTTCATTATTGTTTCCATTATTTTCCACCCCTTAAAATCGCCATTGTCAATGTGTTACCATTATTTTCGCCCCTTTAAAGTTGCCATTGTCACTGTTTCCATTATTTTTCCAGCGCTTACAGTTGCCATTGTCACTGTTTCTATTATTTTTCCACCACTTAAATTCACCATTGTTACGGTTTCCATTATTTTTCCGCTACTTAAACTTGCCATTTAAAATGTGTTTCTCTTATTTTCCCAGTCCTCAACTTGCTATTGTCAACATGTTTCCTTTAGTTTTCCTTCCCTTCTATATAAGCATCCATGAATAGAGTAAAAAACAAAACCACTCGAAACTACCTCGCAGGCTATTTTTTCGCTTATTACGCTAAAATATCGTAACATGACGAGTAGTTTATTAAGACAAATGTGAACGTTATGGCAGGTTTTGACAAATCAGCCATAGTCATGTATATTTGCCATATTCTCATTTTTCTCGTGAAATCTGAACAACTTGAAAAGAATTATTTCGATTCTATAATTCGACTACAAAATCTGATATGTTCACCTCACAACATTAAAAAAATATATTAATATTCTCAACCACAGTTGCTAATCACGTAATCTTCAAAATACAGTAGCGTCACGTAGTTATCTCGCTTTTATCTAGCTTACGTGATGAAGGTGTTTGATTTTGGCTCCTGCATAAACATTTCATTGACTCGCATTCATTAACTCGACATCAATTTAATAATGAAATGCAATTCACAACGTAATAATATTTTTAGCTAATATAAACCAAATAAAGCCGAACACAATATTTTCCCACTTCTAAGCTCCGCCATGCGATTAGTTAATGTGATCGCAATGAATTATAGTGAACTCCACACTTGTCAATGTTTTTTAGCATTCCCATTATCCTTAGAACTAATTTAAATTCCGATTCTATATCTGGAATTATATCTTACCTGCACAAAATATATGTAAAGGCACTTACTACAGCTGCTGTTAATTTCCTACAAAAAGTACAGCGAAATTAAAGGATAGAATCTCTAACCGAAAGATTTTGGACAAATATTATATACAGTGAGGAAGGAAAAAGACTGAAGATCCTGTTGGCAAATGACAAAATTTTCACGAACAAATCACCAAAGAAAGAGCAATTTCTGGGCAATTTACCTTACTGGCGAAGTTCTACAGCCATTTGTAACAATACTATTTTGAGATAGATTGCGCTATTCGTTTCTCGCATCATGGACGAGATCCCTTTACTGGATAATGAAATGCATATAAAGATAAGTATAACCAACGCTGGTGAGCCCAAAGTTGCCAAGGGCCTGGGATCCTGACCCCATTTCTAAGTATAGAGAGTAGAATTGTTCTCTTTTAGATGAAGAAGAAATTGAATATGATAAGATATGAATGAATCAACAATTAGGTAAACAAAAGTTTGTGAATGCAGGAAATAAGAAGTCACCCGCTGTGAGGAACAAAGTAAACGAATGCAACGGCCCCAAATCAATCTCAACGGACCGTACTCAAATAGAAATGAAGGAAATCTTTAAAGTGGATGGAATGCTATTACCGACGGGGGTGATATAGGAGCTAGTTCCCTGTATTCAAATAGAAAGGAAACAAAAATAGATTGAAAATTTCAAGAAGGTTGACAAAGCAGAAGACGTCAAATCATATGCAAGGAAAAACGTCGCCAAGTAGTTCACGTGTACACTATTATAGTGCAAATCTCATATCTATTTGAACCAAATGACAATACCAGAAGAAAAATGTTTGCTTTTAATATGCGACGAATTTCTTTCATCTTCCAAGAAAATTCATCTCACATAATGTGAAGAAATAAATACCAGAATACCTCCATTTGACAAAGGACATCAACGAGATATTCCACAAGTAAATGTGCAGTGTGGGATTATGTTCAATTGAATAATTTTTCAATTTTCCTCCATTGAAAAATCAATTTATGCATGTTTATCTTGACCTTTTGACTGAATATGTGACACCGAAGATAAATGAACAACCAACCATCATTTTGACAGCAAGTTGGCGAACCTCAGGTTGATTACTCAATCAAACATTTTCAAAACAATGGTCTGGAAGTGATGGCATAATTTCATGGCAACCTCGCTCCGCAAATATCATTCCAATAGAATCTATCTTAAAGCTACCGTGTTTCAAACAAAGATACAGGACATTAATGACCTAAAGTAAAGATAACTGTGGCCATGTTCATCAAAGATGAGACTGAACTACATCGAACCTGGTAAGAAATCGATTACCTCTTGATGTCTTTGTTTCGTGATACCCGTGTAGATATGTATTAAATGTGGCAAAAGATACTTCGATATTTACCTGTCATTTTTTAATAAATCACACAGTATCTAATAATTTACTTTTGTAATATTTTTTTAACTTGTAAAGAGACTTTATGGACACCCTGTATTTTAAATTAAACATCATCTTATAAACATCACCTTCAAATGCTTAAGCTTCAATAGTCATTTAATTGGTAGCCTCAACACACCTTTAAAACTGTGTTTATGAACGCCCCACCTACAAATTAGCACATATAGATCCAAATATGGATGAAAGAGTCCTTTAAACTACAGGGTGTCCATTGAGTCTGGAGAGGCAGAATGCATATTTTTAAAAAATTTGAACTATATTATATTAAATTTGAATTACATTTTATTTAATTGAAATATAAATAAATAAAATCTTTACTGTGATTTCCACCAATTTTGATGCAAAGTTCAACCCGAGATTCACTCGATGAACCCGATGCATTCATTAATTTCATATTCCCTTCAATTTGAGCCCATTAATTTATGATGTGCTCTTTCCCTCACGTGTCTCGTATCTTTAACTTCCATTTACACTTTCACTTTTAGCATACCCCAGAAAAAGAAGTTAAGGGGGTAAGGTCAGGTTAACGAGGATACCATTGTAATATTTCCTGTGTCTAAACTTTAGAGAAACCATGTATTATAAAAAAAAACTACTAATTAATGTTCAATCTTAAACTCTCTTCAGTTCACACGCAATGAAGGTGTAAACGGTACGAAAAATATAGAAACTCAAACCATTCCATTGGCGAGTACGAGACTTAAAACTCACTTAAAGTCCCCTAAGTCGGAAACTAAGTTTCGAAATTCTATGACGACTCTTTGATCACGTGCATTTGAAGAATTTCGACCTACGTTGTTTTTTTTTGTGTGTATGAGTATGTTCATACGCACAGACGTGCAGTCACATAAATTCACGGGATTCCTTCAAACTCCAACGGATTGAGTGGGAATTTGGGGGAAGGGGGAAAGCAGTGCCCTGTCTTCGTAAGCCGGGAGGGTAGGTTCTTTGAGATTCGCTGACGATGAACAGCCCTTCAACATGAGCGCGGTTGAACATCAACAACAGTGTAACTCGACTGCAAACAACGTGGGAAAAGATGAAGCAATCGCCTTTCACGTTCCCTGAGATCCAATGAGTCCGTGCAGTGAATAAATGTTGCATAGGCATTTTTTTTCTCTCTTTTCACGCATTATTATAATGAATCTTCATTCGTTTCACTTTACCAGGTGTAATAACGAAGTTGAGTACTCTTGTGATTGTCTACACGGTTGTTCTTCTTTTGTCTGCTTGGAGTGAGTTTGTGAAGTGATGGTTCCATCGGTTGACCTCATTTGGACTAAATCTCTCACCACACCAATACTCACATCCCTACATAACATAGAAGTCTTCTATTTTGATCATATCGATCTATCTTCAAGAATTACATATTTCTCTACAAACAAAAGAGGACTCAAAAGCTACACTGCAGTTTTGTTCCGTTATATGATCTTAATTTTTAATTAAAAGTAGCAAATAACTATTAAATCTATGAACTTTATATAACCTAAAAAATATTAATTTGGTACCTATTTTATACCTTTACTTCCAACATAACGAAAAAGACCTGAAAGTTATGGTTTAATTTTTTTGTTTACATTCGAAAGAGAGACTCAAGAAATTTGACGAATTGCGCTTCTGTGTCCTTTTCCACACGGCCTCAAAAGAGATGGCCTGGGAATACCTTTGGATGGAGGCAGATGAGAGAAGCAGAGGGCCACGTTGCTATGCTACAATATGGCCCAAGAATTAGCAAATATAAACGAGGGGGACCCATTGGGGTAGAGGCGAAATATAAGATTGCTGTCGCTTCCCTCCACATGGGAGGAAGCAGACCACTGAAGGTAATCCATCGTATCTTCTGTCATGGAGAACGCGACAAATCTGTTTGTCTATCTATTTGCACTTTTTCTTGCCTTCTTCTCCCTACCCCTCCTCTCTTTCCCTGCCCCTCTTTCCGGCTCTCCATCTCCCCCCCTCTCTCTCTCTCCCTCCTCTCTCCAACTCTCCTTCTCCTTCCATCCCCTCTCCCCACCTTATCCCCCCCACACCCCTCCCCTCTTCCCACCTCTCCTTCCCCTTCCATCCCTTCCTCTCTCCTCTTCCCCCTTCCATCCCTTCCTCTCTCCTCTCCTCTTTCCCCTCCATCCCCCTTCTATCTACCTCCCCTCCCCTCCCATCCCCTCTCCTCTCCCTCTCTCCTTCTTCCCTCTCCTATCACACATCTCTCTCTGCCTACACTGCGTTATGGTGTCGAGTAAAGGCGATTGTCCACGAGGCAAAGGCCGACGAGGTAGTTCGTATGGCGTCTCTTTGCAAATAAAATCCCAGGAAATGTTTCTCTTACGTAAATAGTCCTAAGCCATTGTGTGAGTGTATCGGCCCTCTAAAGGACACCGATGGGGTCCTAAGAGACTCGAACCTTGCCATTGCCAATTTCATCACTGATTACTTCTAATCTATATTCACAGATTAGAGGAATGGCGAAGTTCCTGTACCCAACATGACTTTTGAAGCAGGAGCCGCCACTTTCGAAATATTATACACACTACTGAAGAGGTTGCAACTAGACCGGGATAGGTGAGCGCGTCCAAGTCATCAAGAACGGATGGCTTTTTACCAAGGGCGTTGTATGATAGAAGGAGCCACTCCCCTCGTCGAAATCTCCAACCTCTCTCGAACGCAGCAAGTGCCGTTGGACTGGCAATCGGCTGACGTGACTCCCATCCACAAAAAAGGGGGCCGCAGCTAAACGGGAAACTACCGACCGATAAGTCTGACCACTATAGTCGGGAAACTACTAGAGGGAATTTTAGCGGATAGAATTATGCACTACCTGGAGTTAAACACGGATTTCGTCGAAAAAGATCGTGTCTGACGAGACTACGGGAGTTCATTGTAACACTCTCTCTCTCTCTCTCTCTCTCTCTCTCTCTCTCTCTCTCTCTCTCTCTCTCTCTCTAGTTTAACTATAGAGATAGACTAATTTTATGTGCGAAACCAGGTTTCGACGGAGACATCCGTCATTGTCACTAACGATTGACAATGACGGATGTCTCCGTCAAAACTTGGTTTCGCATATAAAATTAGTCCTATTACTGTAGTTTTATCCCTATAGTTACACGTACGCTACTGTACTTATATATATATATATATATATATATATATATATATATATATATATATATATATATATATATATATATATATACATATATTTATATATATATATATATATATATATATATATATATATATATATATATATATATATATATAAATATATATATATATATATATATATATATATATATATATATATATATATATTTATATATATATATATATATATATATATATATATATATATATATATATATATATATTATATATATATATATATATATATATATATATATATATATATATATATATATATATATATATATATATATATATATATAGATATCGCTCTCACCCACGTCAGGTTAATGAGCAAATTCCATGCCGTCGACATTAGCGGTAAAGTAGCCGATTAGATTGCGAACTGGTTGACGGACCGGAGGCAGAGGGTGAAAGTAAGAAGGGCATCCTGGAGGCGGGCCCCTATTAGCAGCGGAATACCCTAGAGATCTGTTCTCGGTCCACTGCTGTTTGTTGTCTGCATCAACGATACCAAGTTCGCGGACGATACCAAATTAGGCGGCGAGGCTAGCTTGCGCGAGGGAAGAGAATGGTTAAGAGACAGCCTTCGTAGATTAAGTGAGTGGTCCGAGATGTGGCAGATGCCATTCAACCTTGAAAATTGCCTGGTGATGCACATCGGTCACGCCATCACTCGGAAAGAAAACTACTTGTTAGGTAGACCTTTTGGGGCGACCGAACTGGAGACAAATTTAGGCATGCAAATCAGCAGCGATCCGAAGTTTTCTAGGCAGTGCGCCGATGTAGAGAAAAGAACCCAGAGACTGTTAGGGTGAATAAAGAGACAATTTCGTTTCCACAACAAGGAGATTGTGTTCACTTGTAAAACTTTCTAGTCCGGCGGTACCTTGAGTACACCGTACAATTCTGGTCACCACCAATGCGTAAAGACATTGAACGGCTAGAAAGAGTTCAGACCAGGACCACCAAAAAATCTCAACCCTTAGGGAGAAAGGATATCATCGCCGGCTAGGAGAATTGGGACTGTGCTTCCTAGAGACACGCCGTATACGTGGCCAGCTCATCCCAAACTATAAAATTATACAGGCGTAGAAAACGTGGACTACAGGAAGCTGTTCACCTTGAACAAGAATCCCACACGCAAACAAGGTTACAAGTTACATCTACTCAAATTTAGGACTAGCGTTTGCGGGGAGGTAGTGAACAGTTCATCATTTGAAATATTCAAGTTTTGGCTGGACAGAGTAGTACAGGAGTTAAAATAAACATGTCGAAGTCGTTCTTCAATTTCCACATCCGTATTATTGCGGGATTGGGGGGGGGGGGTATGGACGGAGAGAGCCTTCATTTTTTGCTATATTTTTCTTCATACCTATTATGTTTGCCCTTCCTATACGGTGAACCCTCCGCACGGTTCGCAAGAACTTTTGAGGTACTGTTTTCCCTTATAACTCCTTTTGACTCTCTCATAGCCCTTTCTTAGCGCTCTCTTAGCGCACGCTCTCTCTCTCATTCTTTTTTCTCTCTCTCTCTAACTCCTTTCTCAAGCCATCATTCTGGATTAAGTCTTTGAATGGACAAGGGCTTGACCCCCACCAGTCCGTCCGGTCGCTCCTCTCACAAAAGGACCGCCTGGAAAGTAGAGGCCGTCAGCCGGCTCCGACTCGCTCCTCAGCGCAGTCCATAGACGCGGCCAAGTCCGCCCGAACGACAGCCCGCGGGGAAAAGCCACGCAATTACGACAAATCGACGGGGCCAAGCAGCGATAAAAGCGACACTCACCCAAGAAATCTCGCACTTTGGCCCAAGTGATGAAACTTGGCCAAGATTCGGCCGAGTATTGGCCACTTCTTAGCGTGTACCTTGCTCGAGCCCTCGAAGAGGTGGTTAACCTATTGCCTTGAAGAATGATACACAATATCCCCCGAATTCTGACTCGACTGATTGACTAAATGGAAAGAACAAATCGTCTTATACCGAGAACGGAAGAGAAATGGAAAATAAACAAAATAGCGAGTTTTTTTTCATTTATATTCCTTTATCTTTTCTTGTCTTCATACTTTTTCCGCTAAGACCGTTCGTCTTTTTTCTTCGTCTGCGAGAGATGAAAGGTGCTTTACCCCTTATTCGCGTTCTACCTTGAAATGGGTCAGGATTTTTATCCTTCCCAAATTAAATCCAAGGAATTTACTCTCTTAATTTCAACAAATTCCCGTGGATATCGTTTCGTCCCGGAAAATAAATCCGGTGAAATGTCTTGAAAAATGAATACTCCGACAGTTTTAAAAATAGTTCCACAAAAAAAGACATTCCAATGCGTCTCCAGAATGAACACAACAATAAACCTCAACAACTCAATACCATAGTTGTTTCCTGGGGAAATGAATAGGTTTAGGAAAATGAAATCAATGATGAATCTCACAAAATGAGTCGATTGATACATCTTGGAAAAAGAATCTTCTGATACGCGGTGGAGTAAATCATTTAGTGTAGTTTTAACAATTAATTACTCTGTTGCTTCATACTCCCATTATCTGTTTATGTGAGGATTGGACTCGCTCTAACGTCAGATCCTCAATATTTGTTGTAACGAATGTCCTCTTAAGAACTAAAATTGTTAGTTTTAGTTCTAGGTTATTAGTGAGGTAGGTTTTTACTAGTAGTGTGGCTATTATGATGATACGTTTGATAGATACATCTTTTAGGTTCTATTTACGATGCATGTTGTGAGTCAGGAGGTGGTATTTTAGATTTTCTTACGTTCTGCTCTGTTAAGCCAATAGATTTTCGCGACATTCGATAATTATCGAATGTCCCCAAATTCTATTATAATCACCAATCCTGCTGCACATCTTCTGGGCTAATGGCCAAGTTTTCTATGAAGCTGGTCTTTGGTATGATTTTGTCATAATTAAATACCGTCTCAGAATATCAGAAGTATGTATTTCTATCACAACTTTCATAATTTTTGGCAAACAAAATTAACGGTTTCCAAAATTGGAAACGTACATGTATAAACTACCTCGAAGTTAAGGTAAGGCATTTTTTTTGCTTTTGTTTCTATAGCATCCATCTGGCGACTACTTACAAAGTCATAAATCGCTTTACTCAACTTCAGGAGTAATACTAGACCACATTAAAATAAATATAAGTTAAGTTCCCCTTAAATCCCCAAAACAAACAAAATCAAAACAACAAAGCGAAACAAAAACAAGAAACAAACCTAAAGCAAGAAGAACAGGGATGCATACTCCGTGGTCAGTTGGAGTCTCACCTCCCCAAGACGCAAGAGCATGCGACCAATACCAAAAAAAGTCAAATAAAATGTAGGCCAACCTCCGCCAAGAAGTCAAATAATCCACAAATATGTGTGCACGAACCCGTCCAGACTACAGGGGACAAGCGGTAGCAACCAACTCGAGCCGGTATCGGGAAAGGTAACGTGCGCGCAGAGATATTCAACAAGGATGTGCTGGCGGTGCATCCCACGAGTGAGTCCAATTTGGATACGACAGAAAGCGACCTGAAGCCGTCACGGCATTGGGGTGTTGGTCTAAGGTGATACTCGCAGATCGTTGGCACACAACATTAATTTCCTCTCCGCCTTCTCCCATCTTCTTTGCCAGGCGTGCTGGATGTCAGACTCTTTGGCGCCCTCATATCCCGCAATCGACACATGCCCAGGAACCCGTCAGAAGATCATCTGTTGTACCAAAAGGAGTGTGATGTTTGGCGATGGAAATTTCCTGGTCTAGGGAGTGAGTCCGGTAGAATGCACTTATGCGCTTATGAGGCACACTGAATGCACAAGTGTACAATGAATTTGCTGCGACAGAATGCTTTTCCCTATCTGCGTAATTCAGAAGTCTAACCTACTATTTTCTTGCGAGATAACACCCCGCCACACGTCCACGTTGGTGATGACCTTTTTGGACGACGAGAACATCACTGCTATGAACCGGCGTACACAGAGTCCGGACCTGAATCCCATTGAAAATGCTTTGAAGACAATTAGAGAGACGTCTAGAGCGACGAATGCGTAAACAATTCAAGAACCCCAAGACATTCCTGAAGATGAATTGAGTTAAGTTTACTGCGCAAGAGTTTTAACAATTGTTTCATTCTTGTGGCTTGAGATGTCAAAGTTCCATTGGGAATAAAGGCCTCGACATTAAATGCTAACTACTTATGACTTGTATAAATGTTTTGCATTTATAATTTAATCATTATATTCTAGTAGAATCTTTTATCACTTGTTCAGATCATTTTAGGCACTTCATTTTTTCTAATAAATTTCGCTTTATTCATCGAAATTTGCATAACTTTATCCATACCTAATTTGAAACTGTAAGTCATCGTACAGCAATTTTAGAAACCTTGAATTTTCTTTAGAAAAAGTTATGGATACTGTTGTGACAGAAATACAGGCATTTTGATCTTCTTAAATGGTACTGTACATGGTATGTATATCAATCATTGCCGATGATTGTGTCACAGCAATGTTCCTACTGTTTGGTCCCTCATTCTAACCCAAGTGCATTTAGGATTTCCCATAGGATGTACTTGTCTATCCTATCGTAGCTCAGGTTATCTGCAAGTAGGATTTCACATCAACTGCTGAAGTTGATCACGCTTTCTGTTTCAGCATGACAGAACCAACATCTACCTTCTGAAACAACCTCGGCCGTTTTCTTAAAGTCGTTAATTAAGGCGTCAGTGTTCTTAACCTCCGTTATAATCCCTTTTTCATCGGAAGTTAGTAGTAACATTTTCGCCTCTTAAGTGACCTGTCCTCGTCAATGTGTTCAATATAAAGCTCTTGTACGAATTTCCCAGCTTTTTTAGAGGATTTTTCTATTTCCTCTGATATGGAATCGGCTACATAGAAGTGAGAGATGTGTACAACGAGAGCTAGCTAGCTTAGTATTGTCGTCTAGCCTAATAAATTGGTCTTGTGAATTCTTTAGAAACTGTGCTATTTTTTTAGGAAGTTGCCTGCCCATTTGTCTTTCCTAAATCAGATCATATCTTTTTTTCATTTTCCTATCTTCTCCTTTCTTCCTTTATAATCCGGATATGCCTATTGTAGGGCTACTTGTCTTATAGCTTCTCTCCTCGACCAAGAGATGGGGTTGAAAATTCAGGAACAAGAGATATAATTTTTTTGACTAGGGTTACCTTCGTGTTAAGTGGATGATTATTTTTTGTAATCTATTCTTAGAGAACATTTTGCGTGTGTCTGCTTTCCTATTTGTATTTTGAGTACTCAGAGCAGTTCAAGATAGCTTCTTTTTCACCAACTGTCTACTTTCCGTTTCTGGAACACTGGTCTATCTACTATTGAAGATCCAAGGTCTATTATTTGGTCTTTTGGGGTGACTTGGTTGTGTATTGTGCCTTTAGGAGCTTGATTCCCTCGTGAGATATAAAAAAGTTGTATCGTAGTACTCCTCAACCACTCATGTGTGTAAACAGTTGAAGTGGACCTTATAATCCTGGGCGACATCCTGACAATATGATTTATCTTGGCGTTTTTTCTCGCTACTCTCTAGTGCTCATGATGCCCGAGGCTTTCTATTTCCATTTTCGAGACTGCTTTCAGCGTGGTTTTATTCATTAGGTGCGTGGTTTGTGATCGGCAACCTGGAGACGCGTTGGTTTAGCTGAAAAAGGATTTAAAGATGGATTATGGAAAAAGAAACCACCAGTACGTCCTTAAGAATGAATTCACATATCAGTTTTGAATGGTAACTAAAGCGATAAGTCTTTAAAAATAAATCTATAGATTAATTTAATATAGTGATATTTCTTTGGACATAGATGTCTCGAAAAATTAATTCACCGATATGTCTTGAAGATAGATGAGCCGATATAAATGAGCACACTGATACGTCTTGAAAAATAGTCTCGAAAGGAATACACTAAAGCATCTTAGGAAAAAACTAGTATAACACTTCTCTGGAATGTAAAGTGTACTGTGTATCCTAATCAAATAATTCAATCAAAGAAATGTGATAACAGATATTGTCTATTTTTCAATACAGATCAATCATAGTTTGGTGGCTTCCCGCCTCATTTCTTGAGAAGCCTCGAAACTATTTCTGCCTTGAAATAAACACAGCCACCAGGAGATAGAAGATATATACTTCTCTATTTTTCTCTCTTTTTATTGAATGGTAGTTTGACACCCTCGTTATTTTCCGGGGAAAGGGGGTTGTTTCAATATATAAATTTCACTTTCTGCTTTCCCATTCATTCCTATTTTCTCTTTCTTCCTGCCCTACCCCCTCCTATAAGTCTGGCGTGATAGAAATCCTCCATTGGATTAAATCACTTGATTTTTATTTCTAATTAATTACTCAACAAATATTGACACGTGATCGAATAGTAATGCGTTGAGTTCGCCCGTGACGTTTCTTAATCGTTCGCTACAATCGGGGTGGAACGTAGCGTCCCTCCCTTCAAACACATACAAGTTACTCTACCTTAAAGAACAACGAATGTAGCATTAAATGGCAGAATCTTGCAGCTCGTTTTCGAAAGGAAGTAAAAGCGAGGAAAAACATAAAAGTGCAGGAAAGATTTGGAATATTGTTGGAGCGCAAATCAGAAGTAGATCTGCGCCATTAATTCTTGGATAGATGAAGTCCCTTTCAAATCATCTGAGGAAACTTACGTACCAACAAACACAAACATCCGCTATTACAACCATAGGAATCCAAAATGGGAAGAAAATACGCTTACAAAAGGCCACTGCGATGATCTTTAATCGGACTGCAGTTAACGAGCGCACGTGTAAGGGACAGGAGACTCGTGTCTACCAATTAACTAACCATCTTACGAAACAACATAATTTTACCGATGACATAAGCTAATAACACCTATCGAAGGTCACGAAGTCAATCAACCAGATATTATTAATATCCAGCCCTAACATATTTCCACAAATTGATTCTTCAATATTGAGTCAAGAATACAACCGCAAAATTATCACCAATCGAGACTTCTCCCAATGTTTGATCATGCGACTAAAATATGTAATTTTATGTTGCACCATATGAAATTCCTACCCCAAAGCAAAACCCAAGAAACAATAATCTTTCCTCTCCATATATTCGACTAACGTACCATTGAAAAGATTTGAAAATGGACTACTCTTGAACTTCTTCAGTAGTTTATCCCAGAAAGCTACCATTGTATTGGTGCCATTACGTTTCAGTATATGTAAGGATCAAGCCGACTGGGGTATTCAGATGCTTACTTCTGATGTGAAGACATCTGGACAATTTATTTGACCTGTAAATTTAAAGTACTTTTTTATCCATCAATACAGGCATCTTTACTACAGTTTCTAAGTAGCCATTGGTGTATTCAGTGATATAATTCAATTGTGTATTTAAAAGTAAATAATATGGTGAAATCATTGGTATTATTTATTTTCCTATTCATTGGTATATTAAATGTTGTATTAAAGAGTATATCCAAAAGTGTATTCAATAATATAATTCAATCATCTATTTTATGTTATATAAATTCAATGGTGAATCCAATGGTGTATTCAGCGATATAATTCATCGGGGTATTCATTGATATATCCACATGAATTAAATGGTATATTTCATGGTTTATTCAATGGTGTACGCATGTAATTCAATTTCTCATTTACTGGTAAATGGCGTGCGTATGTTTCATAGGCAAACTTAAGAAGCTGGCGGTAGGATAGAGTAGCAAATGAGAAGGCTTGATAAAATACAGTCGTTGCAGTATTCCAAATACTTGTTGTTTCGTGGAGTTACTTGCAGGCTATCCTGTGCTGCTTAGAGCCCAGAATAGCATCGACGAACCAATGAACGTCGCCAAGCGGATGGGAGAGAATGGGTGTGTGAACTTCAAGGCAGGAAGAGGGTTCCGGGGAAAATAGCCAAGTGAATCATTGAGGTCAGTTGAAGGAGTGATGGAGTCTAGCAAAGAAAGGAAGAAGACCAAATACAGGGTTGTGAGTTCCTTGTTAATGGAGGAGAGCCGACGATGACGAGACATGAGGGTGGGATACGCGAAGTTTGAGTGAACGGGAAAATAAAGAAATAAAAATTGTCAGCGACAGATCTGATATAGTCAAGTTGTGTATTGAGAAGATAAAAACGGCAAGATCAACTATATCTCACTCTATTTAAGTGAGGGAGGACAACAAGTTTAGAAGAAGAAGTAAAGTTAGAATATTTCAAGAAGTACAAGATCTGACGGGGCATGATGAAGGATGTTGATGTAGCCAAGGATAAGCAAGGCAGTCCACCATTGACCATGAAAAAATCACCGTGGATATTGCTTCCCCCCTTGCTCTACTAGACATTAGCTCTCCTGAAAATGATCTTAAAGCCTCGTAGCTCTCTTTCTCGTAGCCTCTCCTCCTAGCTGGAGACCGATGCACCCCTTCTTTCCTTTCCCTAGCATTGTCGGCATGGCTCTCCATTGGTTCTCTGGTGTTTTTCGTGAGAGTTAGAAGTGCATTTCTTACCTTCTTTCTTCCTACATACTCCTACTACGTTCTCCTAAAGTTTGCCTGAGTAACCCATACCCGCCGTATCGTCTGTGATAATGAAACACTTCAGCCAATCTCTCTGCGTTCTCCTCTGACAAGGTTATTCATATTCGAACTCGTATTCCCTCTGCTCCTGAACCTCGTCATGTGGTACTTCCTACCACCCTTTCCTTATTTCTTATCTCTCACTACCGTTTATCCTGAGGAAGGAACATCCTTCCTCCTCTCATCACAAATGACCTTTTCCCCTCTTTACTTATTTCCTTCAACTCTCTATCGGACTTCTCCCCTGTTCGCTCTCCTCACTTCTTTAGTATCTCTAATGCCTGCCTTTCATCCGGTTTGGTACTATCCGAATTCAAACAAACTAATGTTTGCCCCATTGTAAAGAAACCCCCCCCAATCCAAAAACCCCGGAAATCTACCACCTAATCTTTCATGTCTCGTTATTTTCTAAATCCATTGAAAGGCTGGTATCAGTCAGGATTCCTAACCTATGCCCTCCTCCAACCTTGATTTCACCTTTCAGTCTGGTTTCAAGGCTGGTTACAGGATTAATACTGGTCAACCTTCCATTCTACTACTTCTTAATCTCTTAGCAGCCTTATATACTGTCCAACACACTACTTATCATTGTATTCAAGAAAGTTTTGGGGTTTCTGCAACCACCCTTGTCTGGCTCTGCTCTTATCTATAATCGTGCAATTTGTTCGTATTGGGGGTGATGTATTTAGGCGCACGGAGGTATATCTTTGTGCTCTGCAAGGTTCGATTTTTAAATCACTACTTTTTCGTATGTATTTCTTTCCACTCGAACAGTTATGTGATAGCTTCACTCTCTCATTTCAGTTATATGCTGACAAACAAATCTACTGTCTTTCTTCCAAAACTTGTTTTCTAAGAGTATTAGGAATCTTCTATTCGCTTAAGGCATCATTACTGAATGGCTCTCAGACAACGAACTAAAACGAAATCAAGACATAAACTGAGATTACGCTGGTGGGTATAGCTTTAGATGCTGTTTTCAGTACAAATATTGTTCTATTTCTTAAGCTTCCTGGCGACCAAGTTTCCCTTTCCTTCTATTGTACAAATTCTAGCATCACCTTCGATAGTCAACTATTTATCAAAGTTCGTGTCAACAATATCTGCAAGTTTTCGCCCTACCTTGTTCGTAATCTTAGCCGTATCCTCTTTAACTATTACCAAATAGCTTCAAGAACGCTAGCCACGGCTTCATTACCCCTATCCTTGACGTATGTAATCTCCTCGTTGGATCCCATACATCTACTCTCCTACCTCTTCAACTTGTTTAAAACTTTGCATACCGTGTTCTTTGCCGCCGAGGACTTTATTCCTAGTGCTACTCTCGTCCTTGATGAACTTCACTGACTACCCTTCCGTTCTGCATCTTCTTCATGGTTTCCCTTTTACCTAAATGATATTAAATGCAATGGCACCATGTTACCTTTCTTCCTTCCGTAGCATATGTAATCCCCCTGAGATCTCTTCGTTAGAGTTCTGCCTCCTTTTTGCTTGCATGTACCTTGTCGTCGGTTGTGTTGGATGGATGATCACTTCTAAGGTGAGTACTGATTTGCATGGGACTCTAATGTATTGCAGGGGCAACCTAGCTACTGTTAACATGTGGAGGATTGTTTTCCTGATTCCACACCCGCAGTTTGCCTTTCCGGCCCCAATGCCTATCTAAGTATCTGCTGCTATATATCTTCCACACATTTTCACTCTCCCTAGCTTCACTAATGTCTTTACAGATCTTCTTTACATACTTGGTGCCTTCAAGCGGCTCTTGAAGACTCACCTCTTCACTCAGGTGTGTTCTTAATTGTTTGACAAACGCTTTCTTTTTAGCCATCGAAATATGGAGGAACAAATACGCACTGGACAGATGTGAAGGCGAGCAGTAAGAAAACACAGTGAAGATGGGGTGGGTTCGGTTAATGGGGATGAAGCAGTGTGTGTACGGAAGCGAAATGACCTGATTTTGTAATATGAAGTCGAGGTGCGCTATCCAGATGGTTTATGAGAGGAAGATCGTAGGGTTTTAAACAAATAGGGGTAGGGAATTAGTGATATGGTGGGAGGAGTGGCTTAAGTCACCAAGGGGAATGAAACCAGATAGTAGAAACTCACGGGGGAAAGGGAGAGAATTTGTACCAAGGCAAAAAAGTGTCAAGGTAATGAAACGCAGTCCGATGGAGAACAGCAACATTGTATGTCAGAGACTGAAGGACCTAAGCAGCAGCTTATGGTTAATAGACTAAAACTATACAAGGACACTAAACATACACAAAGACCAAATAAATACAAGTAGCTAAAGACAACAATTAATACTTAGGTCCGGGGGTGAGAAGGAGAAAATAGGACATGACGAGATATTGCATCGGATTATCAAAAACAAAAGCAGAAAATGTAACATTATATCAAAGCAGAAGGTAACACTTAAAAAGACTGAAACACTTTGAAACTAAACACGAAACAAGTAGATAGGATACACAAAGCTACCACAAATAGAAATACTATATAATACTATAAATCAGTCAAGTAACTAAAGCAATTAATGAAACTCCAGGAGATTAAAATGTATGTAAAGTGAGAAGTACAAGGTACAATGGCGGCTCAAATAAATAATCTGTCACCGAATGAAATCTGTAGTGGTCGAATTACGCAATAAGTAGACCTCTGGCACCAAAATTGCTGGATTCAATAGGCCCAAAAGATACTTCCACCAAATGCATGCAAATTGGTCCTATTAAATCCAAGCATACCTTATTAAATATATATAATGTAAAGATTCAATACTGTATGAGAAATAGGATGGGATTTGTAAATGTACATATATGTGAGCAAGCAAGCGTTATCACAGAGAGGAGTAAAGGAAATAGTTGAACACCTGTGTTTGATAAAGCTGCCCAAGTTGTGTCTCGAGATACAATTATCAAAGACAGATATTCAAGGAGGAGCCCGAGTAAACACAGCTGTTGGCTGTAAGTGATGGCGCAGCAACAATTGTATCGAATTATACAAATAAGAGTTTATCATGTAGTACAGGTCATGCACAGGCTTTCTAGCCCTGCCCAGAGGGTGGAGAAATCACCATAACTGAGGTAATTCGTCCCACGGTCATCTTTAGGCCACTCCCTCTGCATTAGGAGCGCAGATATAAATAAAAAAGAGAAAGAGGAAGACAAGGATCATAACGAATTCATTCGCGTTCATGCTCCCAACTAAATCCACTAAGTCTTGTCTCGCCCTTAACTCGTACTCGCGTTGATCACTGTGTAACACGATTTTTGTTACATAGCAAAAAATAGGTGATTCTAGATGAGATTTCCGTGCTGATAACAAATTTTCTTTAGAATTTGCATATCACGTCTAATGTTTGTGTAATTTGAATTTTCCTTTTCAAGCCATTTCACACTTTTGTTCAATATTGTATCAATATGCAATTTTTAATATATTTAATATATAGTTAATATATATAATAATATCTATTAATAAATAATATATATATATATATATTTAATATATATATACATTTTCAATATATATAAAGTAGACTATATTGAAGCTCAAATATCATTGAATTCTAGTTACTGTTTTTTTCAGATTTTCAGATTAATACATACTTATTTGTGATAACTTTTATGCTACTGATAACTGGTAACTGTTAAGGAAGATGACACGTTTATCAAAATTTTGCTCTGATAAGAACCTTATGATTAGGATTTCACACTGTGTATAGTTTGCTTTGCTCAAGTTAGTATTTGAAATCTTGTCATCGTTTCAAGTTCTAGACGCGGATGTGTAAACAGCCGCAACAAATTTTATTATGTTTGTGGACAATTTCCACCATTGACACAACAGAGAAAAACAGAAACAGCACTAACGATGAAGCAAGCCTACAAATACTATTTTGGATACAAAGTAGGGGACCAGGATAAAGATTGAGCCCCTCATATTTGCTGTGCAGTGTAACACAATGTTGACAGCTTGGTTAAATGGGAAGAGAAAGGCAATGCCATTTGCTGATCCCATGATATGGTGTGAGCCCTTAAATCACGATAAAAAGAGAGAATGGCCAGCCAGAGAAGAACACATTGTTGGTAAACATAATGTTAAGCATGATGCTCTAGTAGATCCAAAAAAGGTTCATCTTCCACCTCTTCACATTAAATTAGGGTTAATGACAATTTTTTAAAGGGTATGGGTCAAAGAAGTGAAGGCTTTAAATATTTGAAAAACAAATACAAAGGATCATTAACTGATGCAAAAATAGAAGCTGGAGTTTTCACTGGACCACAAATTCGCACAGTTGTTTCTGATGATTCCTTCACTTTGTGTCTCAATGAAAAGGAACGCAAAGCATGGACATCCTTTGTGGAAGTCACTGAAAACTTTCTCAGCATTTTTAAATCTCCAAATTACTGAGAAATAGTAAACAATGTGATAGAAGCCTATGAAAAGATGGGATGTAGAACGTCACTTAAAATGCATTTTCTGCATTCTCATCTTGATTTTTTTTCCTGAAAATCCGGGAACGGTTAGTGATGAACATAGTGAACGTTTCCATCGACAAATTTTGGTTATGGAGATGAGGTACCAAGGAAAATTGAATCCAAATATGATGGGGGATTATTGCTGGTCTTTACAAAAACAAACTTTGATGTCTCACAAAGGAAAAACGAGAAGGCTACAGCAAAGCTTCTTTAAAATTTAAATGCATAACAAACTTAATCAATACAATAAAATCTTCATAACTTGGGAGGGAGGGGGAGGGGTGACATCGCCAGTGATGTACACTGTCTGTCCTAAACCAGAATAAAGAAGGAAGGTCTCCCACTTTTAAAATATTTTTGCTTAAAAATTAAAGGATTACAAAATAATTTTTTTTTTTATTTATTAATCGGAACAAATAGCGAAAGGAGGGGGAGGCATTACACAAAATCTAGACGTGATAGAGAATTTTGGTTTTCAAATTCGGACTCAGCGCCTCGAACTAATTAGAAACACTCATTCACATGTCTGTAACAAACAAAAAGTTAAAATTTGTTGCCTAGTGTAATATATAGACTACTAGTCTCCCGCCTACTACGATTCGTGCCGTGCCGTGCCGTGCCGTGCCCCTTGCATCATAATATTCCGTTATTAGAATAAAGAGTTTATTTTCGTATGTCCATCTTCGCCTTGAACCTTCGATAAGCCCAGCCAAGTAGAAAAACACCGTAAGATCATTTATCCTTGGAGTCAGATTAATAATTTGCCGTAACGACATCCTTCACCTGTAAAATGAAACTAGTCATTCACATACCATTGATTCACCATCGTCAGGACCTATATAACAGGTAACCTTGTGGTCTACTATACTCTTTACCTAACTCCCCGTAAATGGTGACCCCCTCATAAATCTATTACATGCTTTTAATTAGTGAGCTGATTAAAACCAATTAAGATTAGCTCGTCTGATATCCTCTTGATATTCATATATCATAAGGACGGGCCAACGCCAATTTGAGTAGTAGATTAGTTGATTGATATTAGCATTAACCTATGAACGTAAAAAGCCCTGTAAAGAGTTGTGTTGAAACCTTTAAAAGATATGACATTTCGTCAGCCTTTAAAATAAAAAGGTAACTTAAGAAAAGAAATTGCCAACAAAGTCTATTTTATTCTTGTAAGGACCATAAAAGTAAATTAAAAATTTCGAGGGCTCAAAAGTAGAGAAAGGCATTCGAAGTCAACTGATCCTAAATATTTTTAATCAAGTTACCAAATGAAACTAGAAATAACGCCTTTGTTTTCATGAGAAAGGTCACTTGGCCGAATCTAGCTGGAAGTTGATGATTATTCACATTTCCCTTGGCACGCGATTATACCTCATTGAACTCATACTATGGCATCATTGGTACTCGAGTGAGGACGTGAAAACATGTAAAAGACATCTCACTAATTGTAGTGGTATGTATTTCGTTGCATCTCTTAACTAAGTTCAGGTTGAGTTTGCTTTTGTTGTCCATGGGGACTAAATAGTGACGCCCGTGCTTCGCACACGTGAAGTCGCATAGTTAAATCCCATTAGAGGGTGAATTTTCTTCAATCGGGGGATTCAGTTGTATACACTAGATACTTCTGAATTTAAATGTGATTGCGCGTTGCCAGGCTAAAGAACAAGAGGATCGGCTTCGCCTCTCCTCCTTACAGGATGAGCTTGTACTTCGCAGGCATGTAAACTCCTCTTTAACTTCGACAACATCCCCTTAAGGAAAAAATGTCCATGAAAATCTAGAAAAGAGAAGAAATAAGAAACATCTGTCGAGTAAGAAGGTCAACTGCTCTGTGAGGATAAACTACGTAGGGAAAACCCCAGACAAAAGGCTAAGAGAAGGAAAACTCTGAATCCAAGCCCCCTGCTGTATGGGTAAGCCTTTTTAGCTAAAGACTAGGAGAAGGAAAACCCCAAATAATAAACCAAACCCAAGACTCCAACGGCGAACCTATTTGATACCGGCGCAGGAGGGCTGCGGGCCTTGATATACTAAGAACCAGGCAGCTCGCTGCAACCAGCATCACTGAAGCTGCACGTTTTATCTTCATTGAGCCGCGGTAGACATGCTGCTTGACATACTAAGAACCCGGAAGCTCGCTGCAGTCAGCATCACTGAAACTGCACGTTTCATCCTCATTGAGCCGCGGTGGACATGCTACGGGTCAAGTCAGTGCGCGTGGCCATCGCGCAGCCACGATCACCCAAAACAAGATACTTAGCTTCCCGTCCCCCTTTTCCGTTCTTATCTGCTCTTCATCCCCATCCCCTTCACCATGACCCTAACTAACATTGACCCCTCATCTTGGAAACAAACTGCAAGGGACCGTTCAACCTGGAGGAGAGCCATCCGTGATGCTCCCGCGGCGTTCGAGGAAGGAAGGAGGCAAAAGAGAAAAGAAAAGAGAGACTGGAACAACCTGGTCCTCCCCCCACCCTCTCATGTGATCAGTGCCCACGACTCTTCCACTACAGATTAGGCCTTCTAAGTCGCACCACTCACAAACATCAACAGAGAAGATAGGATAACAGATGACGGAACCAATGCTCGGACACGAGCTGGTGCTGACGACGATAACGATGACGAACACCAAACTGTGGACGTGGAAACGTATGAAAGACCTCTGACCAGTGTTTAGAACTCTTAAAGAGTTCACGCGATGTTCGGTTTTACTTCGTCGTATCTTAGTGGTAACGCAAGCGCATCTTAGGCAAGAGGTGGCTAGTTCGAATCACCATGCAAGTTGACCCTGAAGAAGAAAGGTGCTTAAAAATGGATGCAAATCGGAGCAACTCTTTGAAAGAGCTACAATATGAAGGTCAATAAAACCCATAGGATGCAGTGAAGGACACGGGGTTAGAAATAAGGTAGATAGCTTTACCACACGCAAATGTTAAGTTTAGGTACGCATTTATCTACATGTACACTTACGATTAATGTTTTTCGAAGCCAATCACAGTCGAATGGTAAAGTTCTTTTTCCCACACGCCCACCTCCTGTCAGTGGTAAAGAAGAAGATAGGTATATAACCAAGTTCGATTTACCCGGAATAGATGGCCTCAGCTGCCAAGGTCGATTAATTAGTTTTAATCAAAGTCCAAGAGCCGGATGCCATGTCCTAGTGAGACGCCTATTTTTAGAGCGATGTGTATATTTGGGTGTATTTGCGTGTGCGTGCCTATAAATAGGTAAATAGACAGAGAAAATGGCGAATCTATTAAAGTTGATTGATGGATGTGAAGGTCATTTGCGGGATAATTTTTCAGACTCACATTCAGAAGTATGCGTGTGTATGCCTGTGCATGTGTATGTGAAAAATTTACACAGAGGCAGAAGAGCAGAAATTTTACATAGAGTGACCCCGAGAAAAAACACCTCACTCCGGCAAGGAATCGAACCTCAGGCCTCGGGTTACAATTAGACCAGCGCTCTACTGGTTGAGCTAACGAAGGCCAACGCGACATTTTCAACAAACAGACATTTCCACTCGCACAGCCGAAAATCACCACGCAATGAAACTGCACTTCAGCATGGAATTAAATCTGCTACGACAGTGAACACATTCTTTCTTTATACGACCGAAAACTAACGGGCAGTTGTGGCTGGCGTGCAAGCTAGAAAGTATCTACCGCATGCTCAACGTAAGATATATATATATATATATATATATATATATATATATATATATATATATATATATATATATATATATATATATATATATATATACATATATATGCACAGGTTCTATTGAAGTCCACAGCTGTGGCAGCCTTATTAATTTTAACTTGTATTTTCTTAATATTTCTCACAAGTTTTTTAACGGGTTCTTCGAGGCGAGAAAAACATCCGCGAATGACATTCTTTATTCCTAGACGTCTTTCGACCATGTTAGGTCATCTTCAGGTAATGAACAAGACGTCTAGGAATGAAGCATGTCATTCGCGGAGGTTTTTTTTCGCCTCGAAGACCCCGGTAAAAAACTTGTGAGTAATATTAAGAAAATACAAGTTAAAATTAATAACGCTGCCACAGCTGTGGACTTCAATATAACCTGCATACAACATGGCCTTTTACCTAATTACATACACACACACAAACACACATATATATATATATATATATATATATATATATATATATATATATATATATATATATAAAAATATATATATATATATATATATATATATATATATATATATATATTAGGGTGATGCAAAACAGGGGGTAAAAAAAATTCTTGAAATTTTTATGAGATACCATTTTGTAAAAATTTCAGATGAAAAAATGAATTTTTAGAGGTGGCGCCCAGCACTTGAATATTGCTGATTTCCATGAAATCCAAGAGGTACAGCAAACACCACGTTACTTTTTTATAGTAAAAGTTCTCCAGCAGGCCTACCATACAACTTTCTTTTTCACTTCTTTTGGAAGTGGTTACTCATTTGAAACAACTGCAATAATTGTCTTCTTTGTTTTTAGAGTGAACTTTTTATTGTAGTTCGATACAACTTGTAACAAATACCGTTTTTGCTCCTCTTCATTCTTTAGCAATTTGTTGAAGTCTTCCGTGAACTTAAGTCCTCTTTCAGCAATGTCATTAACATATTTTAGATCATTAACAACTTTTTAGCAATCCAAAAGCTGTCTTCAAAAGATTTGAGGACAGCCCAAGTGTTTTGAAGAAAGTCCCAAAGGTGCCATAATTTTCACTGTCTATTTTGGTGGTCTTGGTTCGATCTTAATCTATTGAATTCTTCAAGGCATCTTTCATTTTTTCCCTTTGTCTTGAATCAGACACCATCATCAAAAAGGGACAGCGCAATTAACTCCTCGGAAAGATAGCATATATGGTTTTTAAATTTA
The DNA here is from genome assembly GCA_963969495.1 of Ceratothoa steindachneri. Taxonomy (NCBI): domain Eukaryota; kingdom Metazoa; phylum Arthropoda; class Malacostraca; order Isopoda; family Cymothoidae; genus Ceratothoa; species Ceratothoa steindachneri. The sequence goes on along the minus strand of OZ018339.1, from coordinate 35,441,855 downwards.
TTCAAGGCGGCATTTGCAATATTTTTATTTGTTCTTTTGTAGCAATGAAGTTCTTCAAGAAGCAACAAATACTTCTGCGGGGCACTGGTTGCCTTTGCTGCAGAAAACCAGTGCTTTACATCGATTGAAATTGCAAACTTGCATATTTCATTCAATTTTTTTCTTCCTTGAGTGATATTTTGAAATGACTTTTGAACATGAAATTTTCATGGAGTATATACTCGTATGTAGGTTTTGCGATCCATCTAGCTCTGTGGTATGCTCCAGGTCTTTTGATTTTCACGCCACTAGGAGGAGTTTCTCCCATTATTAATATCGTCAACTCCAAGAGTTCCTTTCAATCGTCTAAATTTTGTCGTTCTTTGGTCAGTTCTGTAGAAAATTTCATCACTATATCTTTCTTTTCTTGAAGATAATTTTCTTAGGTATCAAATTTGTCTTGGTTTATGTTATTCCATGATATTTTGAACCTTTTTTTAAAATGGAATATCAGGGCCAGAAGAATTTTGAAGAGCAGGCGCTATCACTGGTTGTAAAACAATTTCAAATATATGATGTCAGTAGGGGAGCCACAATAAGTCTCTTTATAATATTTGCTCATTTACTGTGCAAGCTCCTTCTTCGCGACCTGTAGTTGAAGCGGTTGTGTCAAAACACAATTATGATTTCCCAGTCAAGCATCATTTGATCAACTGCTTCAGCCATACGTTTGCCAGTGCCTTAAGGAATTTGTAGCACTCCAAGTAGCTGTTCTGTACCACTGCCTGATATTAAAATTGGTAGGCAATCCACAAATTCTTCGCCTGATATGTCTTCAAGAAGTTTTCATCCCAATGAACTATCAAGGGCTTCTCAGTTTGAAAATGTTTTTTCAAGTACTCACTGAATGTCTTTTTAAATTTTTGTCAAGCTCGACGGATAGTAGAGTAACTAATATTATAGTCTTCAAGGTTCTTCACTACACTCGAAATGGTAGGAATGATAACGAGAGAGGCTAAGTTGTCACTTATCTTGTCAACATCCAAGGAGGAAAGAATATTTTCGTTCAGTATTTTAGCCTTTTTCTTCGGAGGACCTTTTGATGTTGAGGATTTTGGTTCATGGTATAAATCGTCTACTTCTGTTTCACTTGAATCATTACTAGAACTAGTGCTACTTGTAAGAACAACTGTTTCATTGAATGAAGCTGCCTGTCATCCCATTTTTAGTTCCATTTCCTCTTGCTTCAGCCGTACTTCAAGTTTACGCTGTTGTTCTTTCTTTTCTATTCCAATCATTAACCCTTTCATTCTCGCTCTCTGTAGACGGAGGAAAAGTTTATCTTCTTCATTAGTCATTATTTTATTAGCATTAACATGAGCAATATCAAATAGTTTATTTATACTTCCCTTCCATTTCTTTTTTTTACTCTTGCATGCAAGGATTTTTTGTCTTTGCTCTTTCTAAGTTGTTTCCATTTATCATATAATCTATTATGTTTCTTTACTGCATTACATTTATAAGTGGTTGGTATCCCAGCTTTTGCCACACATCTAATACATCACTGATAGTTACGTTTGAAGCTTCTCTTTCTTGTTTAACACTTTTATGATTCATCAGTAAACATATAAGTTCTTTCTTTGGTGATAACTTGCTATGGCTCAGGTGTGTTATTGGTTGACCAATTAACCAAACTTCAGTTGAACTTCTGGTTGTCATAGTAAATCCAGTTGAAATTCTTGTAATTGGGTAAATCAGGAACAGCATCGCACAACCTCTTCTTCCGACTGCAAGCAGCGCACTAAGTCATGTCACGTGGGTCTTTTTCCCTGCTTCAACCTCTTGCAACAATTGTTCAGCTTCTATTTCTTTAGTCAAAAAGAACTTAAATTTATATTATATAATCTATGTGGATTGAAAATGTTTGTAACATTTAAAATTATTACTCACAAATATACTTGTAATGTAGGAACAATATAATTAATGGGTAATTATGTATTAGAGAAGCATTGATAGTTTACTTAAGAGTTTCAATAAATCGAAAATATTTAAGTGCCGGTCGCCATCTTTAAACATTATTTATTTGACTCAAAATTTTGCTACAAAATTTTTACATAAAAATGGTCGTTTTTTTGCATCACCCTAATATATATATATATATATATATATATATATATATATATATATATATATATATATATATATATATATATATATATATATATATATATATATATATATATATATGGGAAATATCACAAAAGTTAGCGCGTGATAACTATAAATATGAATATGTACCACGGTAGGAAACTGAATAAAAGGCGGATTGGAGTTAGTACTTTCGTCTGTTCGACATTGAGTTTGAAAATTTCAAATAGACGAAAGTACTAACTCACTCTAATCCGCCTTCTATTCAGTTTCCTTCCGTAGTACACACACACACACACACACACACACACACATATATATATATATATATATATATATATATATATATATATATAATATATATATATATATATATATATATATATATATATATTCGTTTTGGTTGCTCCTGGCTGGTAAAACTTCCGTTATGAAGGAAAAGACGTAAAAAGAGAGAAATTCATTTCTTTAATACATTTCGGGTGTTAATTCTCCCCCCTCCCCCCCTCACCTCTTCTAGTACTGGAAATATACAAATCCATGAATAAATTAAGCATTTAAAGTTATAAGAATCAAAAACATTCAAATTATGTAATTGATGAAAGATTTTTCTAATTATTATAGGGAGTAATGCCAAACTTACATCTAATTGTTTTTAAAATTCATATTGGAAAATTTAAATAGTGAAATTGGCTCTATAAATTTTAGAGGAAATTATATATAAGTTAAACAAAATAATGGAAACAGACGATATTTCGAACCCTATATTTCCGTCATTTGGAAATATAATGTATCCCGATGGTATATAAATCCTACGTGTATGTACAGCAGATGTTCTACATATATTTGATGTAATAACCAACATGTTTTTTTTCTTTGCATGTCTGGGCATCGGTATATCTCCAAATATATGACATTTCGAAATTTCAAAGAGGGCAAATTGTTGAACCGTGAATGGCTGTGGCCTCGGTAACAAAAACTACAGACCTCTTCAACGTTTCGAGAATTACTGTGTCTAATTTCAAGCTGCCATACGAAAAGCAAGGAAAAACTACTTCTGAGAAAATTACTCAGGGTGGAAGGTGAAACGCAGTGACACAAAACGCAGTGTATCGATAAATCACAGAACCACAGCTACTAAAGTGACTACATAGCTAAACCAACACCTTTCCAACAGAGTATTAACCAAAAGAGTTGATCGAGAACTCAATATTGGTTGATACACTGGAATGGATACTATTTTCAAACCTTTTCTCCGCCTCACTAATGTTTAAAAACGCCTAAACCGATGGAAAAAATCACCAAATGGACAATGGACGAGTAGAAAAACGTCATCTTCTCTGATGAATCGTCCTTCAATCTTTTTCTTTGTTTTGGAAGAACTTATATATGAAGGAGACCCATAGAAGCATTTAATCCCGATTGCCTTAACCCCATTCATGAAGTATGGAGGCAGTTCTGTGATGTTTTGGGTGGCTGGATCGGGAAATTCCCTCGGCCCTTTATTAGCACTAAATGGTACTATTACTTCTAAATGGTATTTTTCGATTCGGGGTTACGAAATCGACCTAATGGTACAAACGCTGTTGAAAGGACGATAATTCACAGAGCAAAAAATGTTAAAAACTGACGCGAAGAGGACAAGAGAGATGGAGAACACTTGGATTGGACACCAAAACCAAGAGATATTAACATAATCGAACCTCTCTGTTGCATTTTGGAACAAAACAGTAAGGAATAATTTTCCGACGATATCACCTATGAAATCACTGGAACATATTTTACTTCAGCAATGGATTAAAATTCCCATAGAAAATGATCAAAACTTGTATGACTCTCTTCCTTGGCATATTGAAAGTAATGGCTGCAAAAGTGGTCCAACGCGATATTGAAAAAAAAATGTTACTTAATATGATGCTTCCCTTATTTTGTCCAACAAATAATATATATATATATATATATATATATATATATATATATATATATATATATATATATATATATATATATATATATATATACACAATATACGAGGTGTCCATAAAGCCTCTTTACAATTTAAACAAAAATATTACAAAGGCAATTGATAAGATATCTTAATCAGACTTGTTCTATTGTACTCAATAGATATCAAAGTTTTTTTACCTCATTTAATACACTTTGAAAACCACTGAGTACAATATAACAAGTGTGATTAAAATATCTTATCAATTGTTTTTGTAATAATTTTTTTAAATTGTAAAGAGACTTTATGGACACCCTGTATATATCCAAAGAAGTACAGTAACGTAGATGAAAATGCATGAAAGAAACCATAGTGTTAGGATAGATTTATTTGCGAACAAGGTTTCGACGGAGACATCCGTCATCTTCAATCGCTGTCAAACTAATGAATACAGAGAGATACTTCGCCTAAGGACACACAAATTTACAAGTCCGAATGTAATTAGGGCGGCGGTGTGGAGCTTCGGCTTGTTTGATCAGAGGCCAGACGAGTCTCCTGCATATCAAGGGATTAGTGTTGAACATTTAATGCTTGATTTTCAATCGTTCAATGTAAATTTTGATAGATTTCATAAAAGTTAATACAAATTTCAATTAATTTATCCCACAGACTAGCTGAAGGTCGCCACAGAACAAATAATGTTTTATAGATCTGTCTTTATTTACATGTGGATTATGAGGCTCGGTTCGAATAGTCAAATAACCAACCGAGCAATGGACTGTTAACCAATGATCTATGGTAACTACTGGTAGTCTTACCTACGGATGTAAACAAAAATAAATATTTTAAGTATAAATTATTTTAAGGAAAATGCTTCTGGCAACTTTCGTAATTATTGAACTTTTACCCAGACTCCAAAACCTAAGAATTATGGTCCATTACAAAATCCCATTTTTTTTATCTTCTTTACATCGGTAAGTTTTTCTCAATGCTCACTTTTCTTTCTAGCCATTTATCTAACCATATATATATAAGTCGATAAGCGTCAATGCAATTTCAGTGTTGGATTGAAAAAAGACATTTGGTTAAAAGAATCAAAATTATCTTTGGAGACAATCGTCTATTTCATCCATGCATGGTGCAAAGGGTTGACAACTAATGGGATTTCTTTTGGTTAAAGAGCTTAAAATGTCAACAAAAGTCATAACTGATTGAATAAACTTAAAGCGAGAAGTTTTCGTCAGTTCCTAGATGCAAAACCTAACCTAACCTAACCTAAACTAAACTAACCTAAGCTAAGCTAACATAACCTAAACAAGCAAACCTAGCCTAAACCTAACCTAGCCTTATCTAATCTAAACTATGCAATGTTAAACCTAACCTAACATAATTGAAGCTAACCAAACCTAACTTGAACTTAACCTAACCTAACATGATCCAACCTAACCTAAACTAACCTAAGTTAAACTAACCTCTTAAACTGATCTAACCTAACTTAAACTAATTTAAGCTCAGCTAACCTAAGCTAAGTTGAATTCAACTAAACTAACCTAAACTAATTTAAGCTAAGCTAATCTAAGCTAAGTTAAATTCAACTAAACTAACCTAACGTAATCTAAACTAACTTAAACTAACCTAACAACCTAATCAAACCTAACCTAATATAACCAAATCTAACCCTAGCCTAACATAAACCTAAAATAACTTAATATTAACATAAACCTAACCTAACCTATCAACCCCTAACCTAACTAACCTAAACTTAACATAACCTAACTTTACCTGCCTAACCTGGCTTAACCTGAGCCTAAGTTAACCTAATCTAACCAAAATTAAACCAAACGTAACATAACTTAAACCTAACCTAACCTAATATAAGTTAACCTAACCTAACTTAACCTCGAGCTTTTGGGGATGATGTTCAATTGACAAAACTTGGCGTGTTAAAACTACATTAGTAAGTATATTAAAGGGGTCCATATAACCTATTATTGAACTAATTTAACTTATTTAACCTATTATTTCCTCGACAAAAACTAACATTATTTCACATTTCCTTTGCCATGGCATTTACATTGAGTTCACTTTTCTTAAATGGAAACCAACGAGGCATCTCTGCCCTAAAGCTCATAAAGTGAAGTTCTAGGAAATGAAAATGCTTGGATGCAGATATCGAGTACACTCCCACACCCTTCCCTATACACACCCTAAAGGAGACGACTTAAAGCGTTAGCAAGCAGGAAGGCACCCAACTCTCCTGAGCCTACTTTCTGAAGTCGCAAGAGGTGGAACTTGCTTAGGTGGAAGAAGGGGGAAAGATTATGTGAGTTGCGCGTCTTCTCAGTGGCCAGTCTCCCCAGAATGGCTCCTTTGTCCTTGTACTTCCCGCATATTTTCACTTTCCTAATTTCACCACTTTAACTCATCTCTTTCCAAAGGTTTTATGATGAAATTGCCTTCGTTGGTTATTCCTAGCATTCCTGTAAGTATATAATTCCAGAACGGGGCGTGTGTGTTCACTTAAAATCGGGGTACATCCATGAAATCAAATCTGGTGAAATTAGGAGAATCGAAAATGCGGAGCAGGTGCACAGCCTGGGTAAAGGAATTGGCCAACTTAAATTTAAATTACCACAAGAAAAAGTAAATATCGCCTTGTTCATGTTATGATTGAGCCGTCTGAGGATATAGAAAAGAAAGTGAGACAGAATGGGAAATAATCATGATATTAAGAAAAAAATCGAAGAAAATATGACGTTAGTATTATAAGACAACTGACCGTATAAAACAACTAAGCGTGTGAGACAACTAAACGTAGTTAAAATGTTCCTGTGAGTTGGCTACTAACCTAACTTAACCCAATGCAATTTAACCTAACCTTAACTTAACTCAATCTAAGCTAATCCACTATATTTATATATATATATATATATATATATATATATATATATATATATATATATATATATATATATATATATATATATATATATATATATATATATATATATATATATATATATATAAATCTAACCAGTTATCATAATTACCGGACCGAAGTGAGTTAGTCCAGCCAATGACCCAATTGGGTCATGTTGGAAGTAGCCCCTTCAACGTTGCCGTGTATGCTTCGTTTGGCTAATGATAAATGATGTCAACTTTGTTGTATGATTGTGAAGCAATGATATGGAAGAAGAAACTATCCAGTCAGTGTTTCAAATGGATAATTTGAGATGGATGGGCGTGGGGAGGGTGGATAAAGTGAGGCACGAATTGGTACGATGTATATATGATGTGAAGGAAGATTATGTAAAAGAAAATGTTAAAAATGTAGGAGATGTAAGAAGGAATGGATAGAATAGGCTTTAGGAACGAATACACGAGAGTGAGTAGTCTGGTGTGGGAAGGGTTGGATAACCGCCAAAATGATGATTGATCATGTGGATGAGTGGATGTTTGATAGAAAGGGGGCTCGGGACTGGAGAAAAGGCAAGTGGATTTGTGAGGGGGAGAGGGCAAGCCTTACTGTCCTTCCCTACGATAAAATCATGACTGAGCAAAATGCTACAGCATATATTGCATCATTGCTATGAAGGTGCGAAAGATAGAAGAGGATATTTTTATTGGCAGTGATGCGCACCAGCCTCACCTTAAGTTTAAGATTGAAAATTAGCGGAAGGGACCTTTCCATTAGGTGATTGAATCTCTAACTTGAAACTGGTCGTATTTTCGAGTCTGACCTCTTAGTTACGATCTCGGCCCCTTGAGCTTTTCAAATCCAGCCTCCGAATTATCATTTGTCACATTCATTTATACGTCTGTCGTCAATACATTCCATCCCCCACTCTCCTGCTGCTTGTGTTCCAGTTAATTGATGCGTGAGTTCCCTTTCAATTCACTTAATCCTCGCAAAGGAATTTCATCAACTTTGAGAACGAGGGGATCGGTAGGCCTTCACACTCAACGTGAAAGCCTACTTTTTCCTTATTTCTGTTAGAAAAAAAACGTCAACAAACCCATAAGCAATTAGACAGAACTGCTCATTTATCTTTCTATTACACACGCACATTAACAAGCAGATATTAAAGTGCACGCACATAAACATCCACATACAAATGGAGAAAGAAAGTAGAAATTCATTCCATTATTACTCAACCACTTAGGAAAAGAAAGCTAAGTGTGTTCAGGGGATAATTGTATTAGCGTACGTGTAGTTGTGTAATTACCACTGGGTTTAACTGTCCAACTGGGTGGCAATTACTCTAGTCCCGCATTTAAGCCAAAGGAGGTCTTATGCAAATAAATAGCTCGCTCAAATTTCATAATACCGTAATTATAATGTTAAAGACGTGTTTTATTTCTGTCGGTTCTTTCCACTCGGTTAAAATATTACCTGTTCCTCATTAGAGGGAACAGATTCTGAGCCTTTGTCAAAATCACCAAATTATATCTTCATTCGGGGGTCTTTTGTACGCCGGACTTTTAAGGGCGCTTTTTAGATTTGGAACAAGGGATGAAACAGAAAAGTGCGGTTGTACCTTACCTAGGCCTGTTTGTGTGTGCGTATACGAGATTTTAATATAGACTCGACAGGTATGTGAGACGTATTGAAAGAATCTATGTCCGTTCGCTTATGTGCGTTGGTTCATGGCCCTAAATACCAGTTTGTGTGTGTAGTTTTACCTTTAGAGAAGAGAAGGTGGATTAAGGGAGTAAAAAGAAGACCACCAACGTTGGTACGTTTTTCTATGCACTCTACCCACCATAGCCGTCACCATGCCGACCACACGGGACGGTAGAGGTGAACAGAAATCCATGCCTGGTAGAAGGACATTTCAGAGTGGTCAACTGTGTATAAAGAATGGAATTTAAGGCGGGGCCTTCCAAGAGGAAAACGTTCAAATGGAAATGTGTGACTAATTGGCGCTATCAAACTCAGGGAGGAAAATGCTTGGGCCCCCTGGGACAGGCATTGGGGTGCATCACAAACTCCTGGATGACGAATCGGAATCGCCAGTGGATTCACATTAATTTTTTCGAGAGAACTTAAGTTGCACATGTGTGTTTTTGTGGCTTTCAGGTGGATCTTCGGCATTGTAACCTAAGTTCGAAGGGAGATGACCTGCAACCATTCGGTTCACGCTATCTCTGTCTGTCTATCTGTCTATCTGTCTGTCTGTCTCTCTCTCTTTCTCCTACCTGGCTCTCGCTGTGTCTGTCTGTTTGTCTGTCTGTCTGTCTGTCTGCCTCTCTCTCTCTCTCTTTCTATATATATATATATATATATATATATATATATATATATATATATATATATATATATATATATATATATATATATATATATATATATATATATATATATATATATATATATGCTAAAAGCCCACAATGAAAATAAAATGAAGATTCCAGGTATCCTCGAATGTTATTTCAAGTTCACTATCAAGGAATGATTATGAACTTGATATAAAGTTTGAAAGAATTTGTAATCTTTATTTTATTTTCCTTGTAGGCTCTATAGCATATACTGCTTACTCATACGACACTTTGTGAGTTCTCCACACACACACACACACACACACATATATATATATATATATATATATATATATATATAATTAAGTCTGTATGTGTGTGTCTTTGTATTTATAAGAAGAAAAATTAGACAATATACATAAAAACTAAAAGTGAATTCTTGTGTATAATTTTCCCTAGGAAGACAATGGAAGTGGTCCTGAGTGTCTTTGTGTCCCCGTAACGGAGCTATGGGCCCTTTTCCAAACTTGCCCCCTCTGTTCGACCAAGGGAACGTGAGCTGGGTTTAGTTTTACCCTACATCATTGTTCACTCGTGGGAAGCAAAAGCAACCTGTTTGTCTATTCACCACAAGAAAAGGCGAAGAATATTGTCTACCAAGAAGTGTTCTGATGTAGCGTTGGTTAAAGAATAATTTCTGATAAATATAAGAATTTCTATCTATATCTTGCTTATGATTTTTTTTTACCCAGGCAACGCCGAGTACCTCATTCAGTGGCTCATAAGAGGACCTTAGAAGCACTAGGGCAGGACAATGCGAGACATCAGAGATTGTGAGGCTCCTATGGGAGGTGTCACTCTTTTGCTGCAAGGTGATTTGAGGCAGACACTTCCAGTGATCCCTAAAGGAACCAGGGCAGATGAGGTTTCTGGCTTGCCTAAAATAATCCTCTCTGTATAGGAACATTAGAGCACTTTCTCTAAACACAAATATGAGAGTAGAGCTCTTTGGTCATCAACTCTCAGCACAATTTTCCCAAAACATTTTGACACTGGGGTATAGCAAAGTACCTCTTGATGCTGACGGTGGAATAGAAATATCTCCTGTCTGCATAGTTATTAATACTATTGATAATCTCAAGGGAGAGGTATTACCCAATCTTTAGAAAAACAACAAAAACTTCCACTGGCTGTGTGAAAGAGCTATATTGGCTCCGAAAAACAACACTGTCTGCAGAATCAATAATTTTCTACTATTTGCCCTCTCTTGAACTTCACAAATTTACAGTTGATACAATTTTGGATCAATCTCAAATAGACGATTATTCCACAGAGTTCCTAAACTATCTAGAATCTTCTGACATACCTCCTTACCATCTAGAACTGAAGGTAGAAACTCTGACTAATATTGTTGCGCAACTTGGATCCAACAAAACTCTGTAATGGCACTCGGCTGGTGGTAAATTATTTGAAGCCACATGTCATAGAGGCAACCATTCTTACTGGAAGTGGACAAGGAGAGGATGTCTTCATTCACAGAATAGTCCTAAATCATTCAGGATCAGAATTGTCATTTACATTCAGAAGAATACATTTCCCAATCAGTGTAAGTTTTGCAATGTGAATTTAAAAAAAAAATCGTGGCATAGTTACAATTAGAGGAAACCGGTTTTTCTTATGGTCAACTCTATATTAATTGCTCTAGAGGTGGAAGTCAAGGTAATCTATTTGGATATGCTCCATAAGGAAAAACTAAGAATATTGTGTACCAAGAAGTTGTGTTGCGTTGCTGAACAAGATTAAGTCTAGTTCATAGAATGAGAATATTATTTGTGAAAAAAAAAAAAAGATCAAATCCATCTTATTTTATTTTCGAACGCGCATTTTACCCGGACAACGACGGGGGTCTCGCTAGTATATATATATATATATATATATATTGGCTCTGGCGATCAGCGTCTTGGTCATATAAGCGATGAGCGCTTAATGATACAGGTTCAAATCCAACTTCTTTTTTTATTTTCATATGCGGTTAAAATAGTTTGTCCTATCTTTCCGTTCTCTAAAACTCCCATTTTCCTTCTTAAGCTTTGATTGGTTTACGTGATATTCTCCTAAGTGTTTTTCCGGGTGGTGTTACCAATTTTTATTTCATTGAGCCTTTAAATATATATATATATATATATATTAAAACTCACATGGATCTTTATGTAATAAATACAATGTAACGATCAAGAAATATTTGACAACGCAAAACTTTACACCCCATTCATAGAAATACATAGAAATAGGTTACATCTGCAAAATACCCTATTAAATACTAATCATCGTTGGTTCGCGAGTATCTAGACCATTCTAAACTAAATTTAAGGTTTCTTCCGCCATCGTATAAAGCTACCTCGTTATTACTTATAAGATAGTTGTACCGTTAACATCTTCATCAAGGGGAAAAACAAACAAATCAGTCAAGATCTTCGTGAACGCATTGTAGCTCTTCATAAGAGTGGCCTTGGTTATGGAAAGATCTCTGTACGGCTTAAAAGACTTCTAAATTCTGTTGGTACAAAAATACGAAACTGAAAGTCATGTAATTCAATTCATCATTTGGATCGTTCAGATTGCCCTCGGATGTTAACGAAACCTGCAGCTCGCAAACTTGCTAGAACAGTACCTGGTTTTTGCAAAAGCTCTGTTATACTCGTGTGTGATAGGAATAGTGCCGTCAAACAAACTTAAAGTTCTACTTTTCCAGCACGTGTCTTTAAAACCTCTTTTCCATTGCGTGATGGTGTATCGAGATGGAAGTGAAAAGAATCGAGATAAATACTCTCATGCGCGCTGGCCAAACAACTCTGATATCGCCAAGCGGCTCAATGTCAGCCGGGTGACTGTTCACAGAGTCGCAGAGAAGCTCAAGAACTTGGAAGACCTCAAAGATCGACGTTGTTCAGGCAGACCTCGAGTTGTCAACAGTTTGGCTGTGAGAAAGACCTTCGAAAGTGCTCCAAGCTCAAAATGACTCCCTTGCGAAGAAGAAAAACACCTTTGTGCCCACGATGTCCAGGGCCGTAAGGGAGAAGGGGGTAAGAGCTTGAGGTGCATGAAAAGCCCTCAGACCACAGACCGTATGCATAAACAACATCTTGAGTGTTATCGTTGGCTTCTCAACGACCTAAAGAGGCATTGCAATCGAATTCTCATGTTTTCTTTTTAAAAATTCACGGTCAATCCGGTCATCAACAAGCAGAACAACCGCGTGGTAAGCTTCGGCCAGGAGGTCTCCGAGGTCCGCTACGTGTCACGATCAAGCACTCTGCCTGCCTGATAATGATCGGCGTCGTAGCTTCGGATGGCGAGAAGATGCCGTCGGTATGGTTCGCGACCGGTCACAGGCTCATCGCGGCTGATTACAGGGATATGTTGGCTACAAAAGTCATGCCCTGGTTAATAAAAATCACGAAGAACGCAGTCTACGTCTTTCAGCAGGACGGTACCACGGCCCACACGGCCAAGACCGTGCAAGAATGGTTGGGGTCGAACATGAACTTCTGGTCGAAGGACTCTTGGCCGCCGAAGTCACCCAAGCTTAATCCCCTCGACTAAAGTGTGTGGGCGAATGTCGAGGGCAAGGACTTCAAGGTCCGTTCCAGTAATATCGACGAGCTGAAGTCATCCTTCTTTCGCATGTGGGCGTGCTTGAGGAAGGACGAAGCTGCAACGTGGGCGGGCTTTCAGATCTCGCCTGCGCGCATGCTCACCGCCGAGGGAGGTCACATTGATTAATATTACAATTTAAACACACATTTATATGTTAAAATAATAAAAACGTGTCTACCTACCTCAAAATTATCATTGTGGCCTTTTTTTGTGAACGTCGTAACGAGTGTAGCAGGACTTTTGCAATACATTTCGGTGCAAATTCAATCAGCAGGGCTTAGAGAAAAAAAAATGTGAAGCATACGTGCCAAAGAATACGATCCCTACAGTAAAATTCGGTGGTGGATCAATCATGTCATGGGGTTGTTTTTGGTTATCAGAGCTTGGAAGAATGGAGGTAGTCGGAGGAAGAACAAACGTCGAAATGTACGGGCGAATTTTAGAAAGAAATTTGTTATTTAGCGTTGGCTCTTTGAACTTGAAACCGCGATATGCATTTCAACAAGAAAATGATAACAATCATGCAGCAAAACAAACTAAAAATTGACTTCCAAGAACATTAATTTTATAGAAGACAAATGACTTGAACGCCATAATAATATCAACTATCCCAATTACAACAAAGGAACTACAAAACAAGAAAAATATTTAAAAGCGATAGATCTGATCACCAGGCACTTAGCATCTCTTTGCACCCTACCACACTTCTTTCTCCCTTCACCACTTGTTTATTTTCAGCTATCTGGCTCCACACCCTTTCTTTGTCCCCTACCCACTTACATCATTCACAGTTCACAGACTGCATATAGGTAAAAAAAAATGTTTTGGAATGGCCAAATCAATCTCCCGAACTGAATCCCCTCGAAGATTTGTGGATGGAATTGAAACTCATTCTCCAGAAACGAGATCTGCGTAATTTATCAGATTTAAAGAAAATAGGTTGGGAGGAATTGAACAAAATGGGACCCGTGATATCTTTAAAGATCGTAGGAGACTATTCAGAGCACCTGCGAGGTGGAATTGACAACAAGGGTTATGTAACCACATACTAAACCATGGTTATATGGATGCATTGTAAACTCTTGCTTTGTCAAATTTCACTATTGTCCTTCTAAAGCTTTTCAAATTAGCTAATTTGCTTTTCCGATCGTTGCATTGTATTTATTACATAAAATTTCAGGTGCGTTATAAATTTCTAACAGTGTTTTGTGAACTATTGCGTCTCACTGCATATCATCATCATCATCATCATTATCACTAACTCTATAACTTAAGAAGGGGATTTCATTGAGTATTTGAATAATAATTTCATCTTAGTTTAGTTATGACTTATGTTTTTTATCAAAGTTATTTCCAATAATTCTTTTATAATATCAAAAAAGAAAATGGTGAAGTTCAGGAATAAATCTAAGTATCGAAATTTTGTGATTTTTTTTAAAAACATTGCTATATTTTAGGAAAGTGATATTTTGAAAGGGGGGAAATTTAGTTTAGAGTTACATTTTAAAATTATTATAGTTGGCGAAGTTCCTAAAATTTATAAAAATTTAACCATGGCTGCTTTTTTTTAGCTTTTAAATTTTAATCTTAGTAGCGAAGAGCAAGCTCCCTCCGTAAGGGGGAGTGGGGAAGCCATGCCTAGTACATATATATATATATATATATATATATATATATATATATATATATATATATATATTCACTCGTAATGTGTTTTCTGTATTCATTCCAACCCCATCCAAATAATAAAGAAGATGAGTGGTGAGGTACCACCATTTCAAGAATAGCGATCCCAAAATTACTCATGTCATGAAAAAACAACAACTATGTAATGTCCATTTAATTAATCAAATACTAGATTAGTTTAAATGGATCACTTTAACTTCCCCTAACGCAGCCAAAGTTTTGTCAATTGAACACTTACCGCCAAATCTTTTGGGTTCGCTAAGGTTAGGTTAATCATAACCTAACAAAATCTAACTGAAGTTTCCATTTGCCGATTTGCTCTTCTTAGTTCAATTTATTCACTCGAACAATACATAGCACGTATCCGATGATTTAATGAAAGTTTTGATGGAGGTTTGTTCTTAACCGTTTGTAGTTTTCGTTTTGGCATTTCCAAGAAAATCTATCTGGAACCTTTGCGTATTTTGACCGGTTCAATTTTTTCAACACAACTTGGAGTGATTTCTTCACAACATGAGGATCATTGGCAGATGTCGAAAGATTTCCATAACACTTCGATCTTTTTTTTATCTTGCAGCTGGGTGATCATTAAAATGGAAGCTTGTCGATTGGTACCAGGCGTAATATGTGCACAAAATCTCGCAATTGACTCTGCAACTCCTGCCTGCTTTTCGGTTGCTATTTTATTGTTTGTTTGTTTATTATTGTGGTAAGCATTTTTTTCATTTTAGCGCCATCGACAACATCAATACACACCACTAAATCTAATGATCCCGTATTTAAAAAGCTTCCCAACAATACCATATTACGTACTATGTTTGAAAATGCCTGCAGAAGAATCTGCTGGTTTATTTCTTCCATATATTTCACTTCTACTATCCTCACCGCTTTCTTTCAAGTTTCTCATCACAAACTTTCTTTTCGAGATGTTTTTGTTAGATTTCGCTTTAAATTTAGAAAAAAATAACTGATATAGCCTTGATTTTTCTTCTTATTACCAATAACGACTAAAATGATGCATAGCCAAAGGTTGGGTAACATAATTCACGAATATTTTAATCATTATTTTTATTTTTAATATGTAGTTAAGTTTACTTTAGCACTAATAACCTCTTAAATACGTTAATGAATTGATTTAAACAGCTTTCAAACATTATCTAGAGGAATTTTAAACAATTTATTGAGCAAAACTTGCTCCAGCTCTTTCAGAGACCCTGGCAGAGGGAATTGATTACTTAGTTGCTGCTCTAATTGATATCACAAATGCTCTATTATATTAAGATCTAGTGATTGCAGGAGGTAATCCAAGTGTTCGTGGTCATTATCATTAATTTCAAAGACGTTTCGAATGATGGTGTGAAAAGTAAGTTATCTTACTGAAAGATGGCGCCTACAGTGGGAAAGAGCGTTTACACCTGGTCAGCCAAAATTGACATATAGTCTTGTGAGTTCACTCTCGGATGCCTTACTACTAATAGGCCAAGAAAATCATATGATATTACCATCCAAATCCTCAATAATTCACCTTAATGCCTAACTGTAGAAGGAGATAGTCATGATCATAAGCTTCTCTAGACGTCATCCATACGTAAACTTGACCAAAACATAGAAATAATGTAAAGAAAGATTCGTCTAAATATATCACATTACTCCATTGGTCCATTATCCAAATCTTATGATATATATATATATATATATATATATATATATATATATATATATATATATATATATATATATATATCACATTTTTACGAGGTTCGATGTTAATTTGCGTAAGAAATTGTTTGGTAATCGCAACCCTTCCTGTAATACCGGGCTTTGTGAATCACTCGAAGATCATTATTGGTCGAAACGCGACTTTTTAGAAGCTGATTAAGTCTTTGGTCACATTTGAATCTGTCATACTATGATTCTTGCACAATATGAGCTCTAAAATTCTAGTCTCTTTCGCTGTTTGTTCTTTCGTCCGCTATTAATTTTATTGGAGCTTGTGAGTGATGCTTCAGCCATTCGAACTACTTCAATTTGTCCTTTTTAAAAGTTTGACAGGTCTTTCATATTATTTATTATAGGATATTAAATTTGAAAAAAACTGGAATGAAGTTTATAGCATAAAGTAAAATATATATATATATATATATATATATAAAGTAAAATATGTATATATTATAAATAAACAATAATGCCCATGCCAATACGGTTAGTTAAGAGCAATTGTAAGAATTCCTTAATCCGCTAAAAAAGTCTACTGGGGCAACTATCCATTTCTCTAAAAAGAGAAACTTCAAGAAGCCTTTTGTAAGAGATAGCGTTTACTTTAACAGAAAACGGGAATTCGAATGTTCCCACATATCTTCACCCATCTATTTTTTTGATAAATGAACAATAAGGTTCAAGTCAATGCGGTTATGCAAGGATAATAGTAAGAATTTCTTAATCCACTAGAAAATTCTCTAGGAGTTCTTCAACCCTGTTCAGGAGCGCCACCCATACGACTGGCCAACCACCGCACCGCACACAAAAAGTCGAGGGGATTGCAGTCAGGCGAGTTGGAAGGCTAAATGCCAGGTGCTGTGTGATCGAAGAAATTATCCAAAAGACAGTCCTGGGTATTTCTGCTGGTGTGGCATTGCGCAAAGTCATGTTGTAACACGTAAGGACTCCAAGCAGCTACCCGGTAGATCCAGAGATTCACCATCTTGCTCATTACACAGATTTAACCGTCGGTGTTCTGCCTGAGGCCATCAAGGAAGAGGTGAGGCGGAATAACATCACTTTGTTTTTTGTTGTGCATGTCTCTGGACATGGCCTGGGCTGGGCTGGCAAGCCAACTTATATTCTGGGTTTTGATCTTCTGGTCTTAGTAGAAATTCTTCTTGTCAGAGAAGAACCACGGGATGCTAGCTCCAACGGGTGCTTCAACTTGATAATCGTGTCCTCGTGTGTGTGAGTCGCTTTTTCTGTATTACTTTGGACATAAATTGTCCCTTCATCATATTGTATGGAAGGTAGCGAATGTTCTCATGTATTGCCAGCCTGATGATGTTTTCATCCATACATTTTTCCTTTGCAATGGCACGCTTCGACTTTCTGGGATCATTGTCGATGCTCTTCTTGATTACAGTGACGAATTCTAGCATTTCAATGGCGTCAAAACATCGATCATGGTTTTTCCTCTCTGCGGTTGTTTTGTAGTCGAATGCTTTTTGACTTTTTCAACCATCTTTCTGCTGACGTTGAATGTCTGAAATCAACTTCTTTGTCCTTCCAGCACGAATTCCAAGGAGCGACTCATTCCTCTTCCACAAAGTGGGGGTTTCAACTTTTCCCATCGTCAAATATTCTTCAAAAAAAATAAAGCAAAAATGTTCGTTTTTTTAAAAGTAAAATACCGACAACGAAGGTAAAAAATATGCGTAAAATTTACGGCTAAAAATTGCGAACCAATACCGCCCGAACCATATATATATATATATATATATATATATATATATATATATATATATATATATATATATATATATATATATATATATATATATATATATATATAGTAAGGTGACACAAGTATTTGCACACTTAAATTTTCAATATTTCTGAAATAAATCGTCCTCGGGTCTGATTAGAAAACTAACAGGAGACTCAGTACACATACATTTAGTAAATAAATATACATAAGAAAGATTTTCTTTGTATATAATATTCAACTAATAATAATTGAGCCATTTAAAATTTCATGGTATAACCTTTTTTGCCAAAACAGCTCTAAGACGATTCTTTGATGTTAATATTACCTTTTTGCAATCATTTTTTGATATCTTTTTCATTCTACGCAAATCTCCCCATTACGTTCTTTGGGGTTTTCGTTCGAATTGCAGCCTTCAGTATTTACCACGAATGCTCACTGAGATTGAGATCTGGCGATTGAGTGTGCCATGGAAGTTTATATTTCTCTTCCTAAACCATTATTGAGTTCATTTGGCCGTATGCTTAGGATCGTTCTCCCTCGAAATATTCATTAATATTGGCCATAGAATTTTTAGTATTCTGCAGCAGCTTCTCCTCTAGTATCTTACGATATGTGGCACCATCTATTTTCTCATCAATGATATGAAGTGTTCCTCTGCCATGTGCAGTAAAGCAACCACAAACCATGTCCCTACCCTTTCCTTGTTTCACTGTTGGTATGGTGTGCTTACGATCATAGGCAGTTTTTTCTGCCCTCCAAAGGTGACAAGCATCATTTTGGCTGAAAAGTTATATTTTAGTCTCATCTGACCATATAACATTGTTAAAAAATTTACTTTGATTTCCAAGATACTCTCTGGCAAACATTAAACGGTTCGTTACATAATTTTTTTTATTAGGAAATGGAGTTTCCTACTAATATTTCTACTAATAGCTATCTACTTATAATTATCTACTATTAGTTGTATTACTCACTTTAATCGCTGACAATTTCAGATAATTTTGCATATCTGTCATAATATTTATTGGATTATTCTTTAAATTTCGATGCATGTAACGTCGAGACTGCTCGCTAATCTTGCGAGGATCACCTGCTCTTGGAAACTTGCAGGTGTTTCTATACTCGCAATGCTTTTGAATTATAAAACCTACAGTTGCCTTGAGCACTTAACTTTGTCAAAAATAGTCATATAGGACAATCTATCTGAATAAATACGTTTAATTATTTGGGGTTAAATAAGTTGAGGAACTTCTTGACCTTTGGCATTGCTCAAAGCAAACGTGGTTTTTCTATGGACACTTATTTATGAATGACTGGTAATATTCGGCAGTTTACATGGTTTATCTATCGTCTTAGAGTCTTGCCATATGGCCTGCGCAACTCTATTTCATGTTTCTTATAGCTTCAGACGTCTTTCAATTACATAAAGGTGTAAGACAAGAATATACTATATCTCCGAAATTATTCATGTCCTCTCTAGTAGAAATCTTCAAGAGGTTAAACTGGCAAAACAAACGCATTAAGATTGATTGGAATTACCTCAATCAGCTCAGATTCGTAGATATTATTGTACTCATAGCTGATAATATAGACGGGATTTAAACAATGATTCAAGAAGGCAAAAATATCGGCCTAAAAATAAATTTTGGAAAAATAAAGGTCATGACAAACTAACCAGACTTCGATATGATAGACATCACAATTGATTTGGTTTGGCTTCGTATCGAAATGGATTATTTTCTTTCAGGCCAAGTTATCCTCATCATAATGCGTTCACGGGCTCCTTGTGTTGTTCTAAGTTTTAATGTAAGTTTTTCTGTCAGGTTCCAAGTTTCTGCTCCATAGATAATATTCGGGGTTATGTATTGGTCGTATACTTTTCTTTTCAGGTACATATGCAATTTTTCTTTTGAAGATGATTCTTGCCTTTCCAAATGCTTTCCAGCCTAGATTGATTTTGCGTTGGATGTGTTGATCTTTTCTCGTTGACATTGTAATCACTTGGCCCAGATCGATATATTTGTCTGCTATTTTAATTTGCTCGTCGTTAATTGTGATGCCTATCATGTCGAACTCTGGTTAGTTTGTCATGCTTTTTATTTTTCCAAGATTTATTTTTAGGCCGACATTTTTGCTTTCTTGTATCATTGTCTATATCTCTTCTATATTATCAGCTAAGAGTACGATAATATCTACGAATCTCAGCTGATTTAGGTAATCCCATTGATTTTAATGCGTTTGTTTTGCCAGTTTCTACTAGAGAGGACGTGATTAATTTCGGAGATATAGTATATCCTTGTCCTACACCTTTATGTAATTGAAAGATGTCTGAATCCTTTATGCCATCTAATGTAGGATCTGCAATTTTGGTATATATGTTTTATGTGTTCGAGGCTATGGCTGTTCTTGTTTCTATCAAATCAAATGCTTTCTGATAGTCTACAAATACCAAGTAGAGGTATATTGGACTCTGAAGTTTTCTTAATCATCTGGTTGAGAATATGTCCGTAGTCAATCTTGAAAAGCTTTTCTGCAGCCAACTTGTTGTTGTTCATTTAGCTGGTTTTGCACTTTGTCAATAATAACTCTTATGAATAGTTTATAGATACACGGGGGAAGGCTGATTTTCCTGTTGTTTGAAAGGTCTGTTTAGTCTCTTTTTGTATAAAGGACTATTTTCGCATTGTCTCAATCCCCTTAATCTTGCCTTGTTTTAGATATTCAATGAAGAGGCAAGCTACTTTGTCCATAATGGGATCTCAAGTCAAAATTAATGTTGCCATGAATTGGTGCTTTGTGACTTTTCACTTGATTGATTTCAATTTCAATTTCTGATTTGAGAACCGTTCTGGACGGTGTTGTTCCTTGAGTATAACTTTTCATGGTACTCATTAGTTCTTTTAACAATTATTTTTCTTTTCTGGAGGATTGTATCATCTTCCTATCTTATAGCTACTATGTGAGATTTTCCCTTTTTAAATCTCTTTTTTATCCATTTTATACCCCTTTCCTTTTTTATGGTTCTATTATATTTTCTGTCAGCTCTCTGTTTCTTTTTAATGAGCTTGTTTCGTTGTCCTAATTCAATTGGCTGGTTGGCGTTTGTTGCTTTGTGTTTGCGCGTCTTCATTAGTTTTAGATTTTCTCCTGATAGTTTGTTGTTGTTCTTATTTTGTGTTTTCTTTTGTTTTTCAGCAATGGTTTTCATGAGATTAATCAAATTATTGTTCATCGCTGGTATATTAATGGTGTTACTGTGGTCAAGAGTATTTTCATGGTATGTTCTCTGAAGATAGCGGTGGAATTCTAAAAGTAGATATATTTTTTTTAATTTGGTATATTTTTTTATTTGAATAGATTTCTTTTCTCTAATAAATGTTAATTTTTATCCTACATTTTATCATCTTGTGGTTACTGCTTTTTAATTTTGTTGATGACTTGGAAATTATTGGCAGTGATATTTCTTTGTCAATCAGCATGTAATCAATCTCATTATACATATAATTTGGTCTTCTCTAATTCCCTCATTGTTGCTGCTTCTTTTTGAACATAATTATCAATTTTTAGGTCTTAGGCCAATGTAAAATTAACCAGATCTTATTTCCTTTCATTTCCTTCCCCAATTAAAAACTTTCCCATGCATAGCCCAATTACCTTACCTGACTTTTGCATTAAGGTCTCCAATGAAGATGTTAAAATGGGCTTTATTTTGATTTAAGTTTGTCCTCATGTCACCATAGAATTTATTTTATTCATCCTGCGTACTAGTTGATGTCGGTGCGCACACTTGGACTAGTTTGAGGTTGCATTTTTAATAGACTTTTAGGTTTACGTAAGCTATTCTGTCTGATATACCGTGAAACTCTGTTATCATTTCTTTGAGCCCTCTATGTATCAGGAGTCCAATTCCATTGATTTTCTTTTCCCTTTTGATAGAATAGTTGATAGTCATTCGTTTGTACCCGCATCGTCCAGTTTTACACAGACCAATTAAATCCCATTTAATATTATTGACTTCAGTGGGGAGTTCTGTGAATTGAACCTCTTCGGATAGTGTTGTGCAGTTGTAGATTGCAATGTGCAAGTCTTTATTTAGTTTTCTGATGTCGTTGTTGTGATTGAAATTGTAGGCAGTCACATTTTAACACACAGCACCTCTGCCTACACAAGCACTGTGGTTGTTGTACTATGGTTAGACTTTAGTACACTGTACAATCCAGAAAGGAAATAAAACAAACAACGTGCTTTTGAGACTATTAAATGTCTCCTTTTCAAGCAAATACGAAAAACTGAAGGAAAGGTTGTTAGAGGATTTTATTATATACTAGTGTACCTATGCTTTCACAACTTCAAAGAACTTTCTTCCACAATGCTATGGAGTGAAATATTCAAATTCCCCCAATAACAACAAAGGACACAGAAATATTTTCAGCTCGTGATATCAAATACTGTGCTTAGAAGATAAAATTACTGACGAACAAAAAAAAAGTGAAATCTAACTACAGTCCAAAACAAATATAACTCATGCAGTGAAATTCACCCTGGTACGTTTCTTAGCCAATCCGGCCACACAAATCACCTGGCCGCCGCAACCAAGATAATCTCTATACACTATTTGAGAAAAGCAGAATATATTGAAAAGTCAATGAGAGTTCTGGTATTTTTTTACATTAGGGAATCGGGCGCTTTTTTCATTTGATCCCGTAATGCTTCGTCTTTTGTTCCAAAATCTTTTGTTGTATACTTGTTCCTGAGGGCGAGAGGGGGGGTATGGGGGGCGACTTCAATAATGCTAACCCATAGTACTTATTGCTTGAAACTGGCTTCCAGTAACCACACATTTTTATTTATTCTTCCCGATTATTCACTCCAACTAAAATGGCACCTTCATGCGCAGATGAACGAAAGATGAAACACGATATCATTCAATTTGGAACGAAGCCCAACAACAACACCCGAGTCGCTAATGTAAAAAATTACGAAAGTTCTCAAGAATCGAACTCTATATAAAGCTCAACTTTGTGTAATTGTCATCATTGTCATTATCATTGTTATTATCATTATTATCATAGTTATCGTAGAATCAACACTACTCTTAGCATTAAGACCATCACTTCCATTCGCTTAGTCCGTAGTACAAAGATTTCAATTTACTTTAACTCGCCCATCTCCTCTACGTGATTGACGTTTCATTCACGTTCCAAGATGTGGCCCTTAACCATTTAAGCAAGTTCAGCATCATTA
The DNA here is from genome assembly GCA_963969495.1 of Ceratothoa steindachneri. Taxonomy (NCBI): domain Eukaryota; kingdom Metazoa; phylum Arthropoda; class Malacostraca; order Isopoda; family Cymothoidae; genus Ceratothoa; species Ceratothoa steindachneri. The sequence goes on along the minus strand of OZ018339.1, from coordinate 35,418,465 downwards.
TCATTAATAGAGTGAAGTAGCCAATTAGTCATACGTGATACTTCCTTGACTTTGAGAAAACTTAATTCTTTGTTAACAAAGCTAATTTACTATGCGGTAAGAACCTTAGTTGAACTTGAAGGATTTAATCAGTTTTCAGCAACCTAAATATTTGTATTCCCGCATTCAAAAGCTGAATGTTTATTAAAGTAATTTAATCCTTTGATCCATCTATAATCGTATATTTATAAATCAAAGGCAGTCCTGCGGAGACAGTGTCCTTAATATTTTGTGTGCTGCAGTCAAAGATAGCGTATTGCTACAAAAGAGCACCACAAACTTACGAAACGTGGTGACCTATTTCACCCTTTTTTGTACCTATCTAGACCCAAAAGAGGGGGAAAGAAGACATTAAACTGTAGTCTAATAATGATATCCCGGGGAACATGGGTAAGCTTAATCTCTGCGCTCCTTATTATACCAACAAACGCTGTTTCAAAGAGTTGGCGAAAAGAGACGACCGGAAGGAGATCACTCTCTCGATAGGGTCCTGGCTCGCTCGAATTTCACCATTTTACATGATAGGTGGCTCAATGTTGCATGCGCCCACAGAGTTGAAGACAGGGGTCATTATTCACAGAAGTAACAATTGTTTGGCTCGTTCTCTCGAGCGCATCGATGTCCATTGACATCTGATCAATTGGAGTGCAAAGCAAAGATTTTCAGCGTCTCTTGAATGTGCGAGGAAAAACGTTAGATGAAATTCATGGGAAGTAAATTCGTGGTGACATTATTCTCTGCCGGCCTCACGTAGCACAACGTTTGCATTGTCGAGTTGTCCGGAATGGACCTCAAGGAAATGATCCAGTGATGCCAGCAAAAGCATGAAAACTAATGGTCGGGGCAACAGTAAAGGGCATGTCAGCTGTCGTCCCCACAACCCCTCTCTGCCCTTCCAAGAACCCATAACCATTAGGACGATCCTCTTAGATACGGATCCGTTATTAAAATACTACCGGTATCGCACATGAACGAATATCAGTAGGAAATGTATATTCCCTTTCTGACAGCGACGGAATCACGCAAATGATTCGTTGGTGACAAACCTTAAATTTCTTTGAACTTGCGGAGGAATTTTTCATAGAATTTTTTTTAAGCTTCAATGCAAATAGCGCATGCATTATTAGGTGCAAACCTCCTGGCCCATCATAATCTCATATTTTATTTTAAAAAACACGCGATTAAAAGAGGTAGATAAAAAAAATTGCCCCTAGGGAAATAGTGAAAAGTACAATGCCCTCATTCCTTTCACTAGGTCGTAAATTCCTAATCTGCCTCCATATTACTTGCACAAATTTATTACGCTTGGTCCCTGAGCGGCCTGTAGGCACTGTAATATATCGTCCAATCTGTTCGCATCATTGTTAGCATTAGAAAAAATACGTCCTTAATAAGTCTTCCTATGCTAGTCTCATTCTTCTAGTTTCCAATGTCCGATCAGAGTTACTGAGCCAACTGTAATTACAGACTGCTCAATTCAGTCACAGTTAAAGAAACTTATCCTTGCCCTACTTGAGGGACTTCATTAACAATGTTTCAATATTTTTTCAAGGTAGAATTGAAGGAAGGATTCTTCAAAATCCCCATTATGGGAAGCTCTATTTGGAAGACCATGATGAAACTCTGCTTGGATCTTTTAAATGAGTAGTGGTGTTGTCCCAATATATGTGCAAAGGTTCGCAATCCTTTCAACAGTACATCAACCATATATTTGGTGACCTAGATTTCATTTGTGCTTATGTTGATGACTTGTTAATTGAAGGCAAAAATGAAGAGAAGCACATACAACATTTTGATCAACTCTTTGCAAGTTTGGATTGCATGGAATTCAAATAAATCCTGTAAAGTGAGTTTTCGGTAACGAGCAAATTAAATTTGGGGGTGATAAAGTTAATTCACTCAGTATTTTTCAGGGTAGTAGTGAACTCGCAGCAACTTCAGGATGCCTACAGCCTCAAATATAGCAAGAGTTCCAAAGATTCTGTAGTTAGTGAATTTTCTCAAGATATTTTTAAGAAATGCCGCTAAAATTTTATTCCTCTCACATTTGAACGTCACGGTAAAACATACTTTCAAAGGAATAAAAAAATATGTACTAGAAGCTGCTATTTTTCAACATCAGAAGAGGGACTGTCTTTTTGGTTTGTTCACGGTTGCATCAAAGAACGATGCGGGCGCAGTCCTGCAGCCACTTTTCAAAGAGGAGTGACAAACCCTAGGGTATTTTATCCAATACCTCAAAAGCGTATAAATGAAGAATTCGCTAAGTTTAGCCTGAGTATTCAAAGTTTGTTCCCAAATACAGAAGTTTAATTATGTTCAATTTCTGTCATGATAACCTGTGTATCCAATTGCGTACGCAGAAAAATGTTTATACGTGTAGCTACAAAAGAGCTTATTAAATATACAGGATGGTATAAAAAGTTTTGTCTGATAAATGAGATTTACTCAAGAAAAATAAACCTAATTAAAATGATGATAGTTGACGCTGCATAACCCAGCTTACGCATAGCGTTTGAAGTGACTTATATTTGTGAGGATTATATTTGTTTCATATTATTAGGGAAACTAGGGGTGATAGACGAATCTGCATCCAAAACCATGAAAATGTCTTCGTCAAAGATTTCGAATGTTGTGGGTCCTGGAAAGGAATTTATTCACAGCGATGTGCCGACCTGGAGAAACCTTCTTCCGAGAGGGATTCGTCGACAGGATGAAAATTTCCTTATTGATGCCATCAAAACTTTTAAATGCGCTCTGAAAGATGATTGGCGAGTTAGCTTCACTCGTGATGATTAAGTGGATGAAGTTGAATGCAATGTTTACGTTGCCTATGAGAAGCCAAAAAAATCGCTCTCATAAAAGATAAAGTGGAAGCAGCTGTCTGACTTAAACGAGAGAATTTAGTCTACTACCAAGCATAAGAGGGTAACTAAACTGAATAAACTCTCTGAAATTTGCATCTGCATCAGATCTTCTTGTTCAACGCAGTGGGAAGTGAATGATTAAGATACTACCTCAAGGCTCATTCAAATTGCAACTGTCTTTTGGAGGTGACTATACCTAAGAGGGGTCTTCAGTGACTGTAATCCTATAGAATGAAAACTTCTGAAACTTACGTAATCCAGATATCCTTCCTAGACTACAAGGCAAGCAAGATAAAAATTAAAGTAGCTTAGAAGAAGGAAGCTGTAGAAAATTCTTCTATAAAAAAAAAGAGAAACGAGGATGCAATAAATCTTCGCTTATCAGAAAAAAACTGAATATCCGATGAGTGTTTCTGCTGTAGTACTTGCCAAAACTACAATTTCTACTACGCAAAGTTAAATGGCGATAAAAATTACAGTTTCATTAGCTTTAAGGTACAATGTGGGAAATGTTCCGGCAGCTGCAGTTACTAACGTCTTTCTGAACAACCTCATCAAGGTTGCTCATCTTTCCAAAGAGAGACTAATGGTCTCATCAAATAAAGTTCTCTCGGACAGAAATAAAGAGAAGATTTGGGGATATACTTTGAAGACAAGTGAGCTAAGAAGACAAAGGTGATTATGTATGATGAAATTGCAGAGGAGAATTATTGTGGCATATTAATCGAGGAGAATTATACCATCACATGGGAGCCTGAAGGAAAATACCTATTCCAATTTATTTCCAATCAACCTTAAGAAGGAGAAAAGCCTGCTCATTAGATAGCCCAGGAACTGCATGATTTGAGTCTGCATCACGGAACCTATGAGAACATCCTCATTAATGCAGGAGACTCTACGAACACCAAATAGTCTGGTGGTACTATAACCTTATTGGATAAGATGCTGGGTTGCAAGTGTCACTAAATGATCCGTCAACTACCTACATGCGAATGAACTGCCTTTGATGGAATTAATCCACAAGGTAGATGACCTTGCAACTATTCGATCAGGCTTCAGGTGGCATATTAGAAAACTTCTTTAACAAAATAATAAACTTGCAGTCAATTTTAACAATAAACCAGTGGAAGTAGCTGAAGATATGCTGGGTTTTTTAGTACCACCAAATAGTCTGGTGGTACTATAACCTTATTGGATAAGATGCTGGGTTGCAAGTGTCACTAAATGATCCGTCAACTACCTACATGCGAATGAACTGCCTTTGATGAAATTAATCCACAAGGTAGATGACCTTGCAACTATTCGATCAGGCTTCAGGTGGCATATTAGAAAACTTCTTTAACAAAATAATAAACTTGCAGTCAATTTTAACAATAAACCAGTGGAAGTAGCTGAAGATATGCTGGGTTTTTTCGTAGAAATAATAAAATTTCTCTCCAGAGACCAGTACAATGCGATCTTTTTATCAAGGCCGTCAAGTTTAGATTTCTCAGCTCAAAGTTGGTTTTGTTTCAAGGGTGGATCGCTGAATCAATCTAGGTAGCTCACTCCTTCGCAGGTCATCTCGACGTTGTGGATGAGTTCACAAGAAGTGAATGGGGGGTGAGGTGTTAAGGAGGCTCGAGGTCCTCGTGAAGTTTTGTCTCAACCTTTACTTTAAAATGTAATACAACATCAAAGTGAAGCACCACCTCAAATTTGCTCCTGATTACATTTTTTTAACCCTGAGTCTGATGAAAAACAGACTCCCGAAGTCAGAGACATCAACTCTGTTGCAGTAAGAAGAGTTTAACATACACCTCATAAAAATATCTTAGCCTTATTTTTATGCAACAAGAATGAACGCTGGGCATTTTTATGTGACACAGATAAAGAAGACCCCACGTCTCACCAAAAACCACTTCCTCCGAGGACTTCATCAACTTGGAATCTGATAAAAATAAATACGAGCCAATTTTGACCTGCAACATGACCTTATTTGCGATCGAATATCTCAGGAAAACTACACAAAGTGGAGGATTTATCTATTCATACTCACTCCTGCAAGAGAGTTGTACATGTTTCAGCTGCTTTCCAAGGTGTTTATGGTCACGAGATGTGAAATGGATGGGTGAGACACAGAATAGACGACCAAAGAATGTTTTCATTGTTCAAGTCAAAGCAGGACATCCCTAATGCTTTCAAATAAATATTGAAATTTTGCCCATGAAAATGAGATTTTTTGGAAAGTTGCATGCAATAAATCAGTCTTAGAATTATTTTATTATTTTTTACATATTAATACATATTGCCCGAACCGATTTTCCATAATTTCTAGACTGAACCTAGAGTATCACCTACTTCTCTCTCCAAACCGATTATGCAACAATCTTCACATCATTCCGCTCTCAATCAACAAGGCAGTCTTCCAGAGAGATCGTGCCCTTGAATTCATTATCCGGTATACAGATGGCATTAGGCATATTTCCGGCACAAGGAATCCTAGTTCTGCTTTTTCCGAAACCCCATCGCTACCTACGACGCGCAACTATCTGCACATGAACCATTAACATCCTCCTCGTTTCGAATTTCTTATGATTCAATTACCCCAAAGGTACCTTCATACTCTGTGATCGATTATGAAGGCGTAGCAAATGCTCACTCGGTAGATGAGGAACTATGATAATATCGTTGCAAGTCAATCATTTTTAGTCTCATAATTACACAAGATCTCCCTACCTTCATTCAATTCTTTAATCATCCGCGATCTCACTAAAGTTCGAGTACGTCTCTATCTCATTTCAAGTTTCCATTTGATTACATTAGATTATTCTCATCATATTCTCATTAGGGACACGACAAAAATTTGAGTTAATTTGAATTATATTTGTATGAAAGAATATGAGAATAGACATTCAAGAGTAGTTTAGAAGTTGTACGAATTGGAAAACTTCGAGATACAAACACACACTAAACTACATATATATATATATATATATATATATATATATATATATATATATATATATATATATATATATATTAAGAGCGCAGAGGGGTTGAGCGTTGCCAGGCGTATGGTATTTTTAGGATAAATAAGCTTCCCATTTCCCATATAATTAATTTAGAAATATCTGATAACTTCTCTAAAAAAAAATTATGTTTATATATATTTATAATCTCATATCCTTGAGAATGGGTTTTTACTCGAAACGTCGGTACCAATAAGTTAATATATAATAATGAACTTCCTAAATTTACCCTGCTTATTTATCCTATCTATCTATCTATCTATCTATCTATCTATCTATCTATCTATCTATCTATATATATATATATATATATATATATATATATATATATATATATATGACCTTATGACCTTGTAAGATCGGTATCCCCAGTATACTTATGTTTAGCGACCTCGCTTCTAAAGAACAGCAGCCCCTTTATTGAGGTTATGAATAAAATCTTCAAAATGTTAAGATCAATAAATCAAGGATAGTCAAATAACAAGGTAATAGAGCATTTTTATTAAAATCATTTTCATATCAAAGAAGCGAATATGTAACAATAACGCGTCAAATTTAATTATATTGATTAGTAATAACTCTGGGGAATGAGTGAAACTTGTCATGTTTATTTCTTTCTCTCCACATAAATTCTTGAAGATATGAATTTAAAAATTCCCTTTTGCAACCTTGCAAGCTCTTGATAGCTGATTTACCCCTTCATCAATAGCTTTCAATAGATTATGTACGCGCGCACGTATGTAGGTCCACAAAACAGACAGAATAGTTGACTGTGTGGTTCTCAAGACCGAGGTCTCATTGAATATTTGAGTATGCTTTCCATTGGTCACTATAAATAACTGTTCCAGGCCTGACCACTTTTTTTATGGGTAATAAGGTCATGGCACTACGAGATTCTAGAAAGGACGAATCACCATAAAGGACGAGCAACAAATGAGCCCATATTGGTTTTCTGTCTTGGATACAAGTACAGTGCCTTGTTTAGGCCATATGGGGATCCATATGACCTAAACAAGGCACTGTACTTGTATCCACAAGACAGAAAACCAATATGGGCTCATTTGTTGCTCGTCCTTTATGGTGATTCGTCAATTCGAACAGTATATATATATATATATATATATATATATATATATATATATATATATATATATATATGATGAATAACACCCACAAAAAATGGAAAAACGATTCCGAGCACTTTCGTCTTTGTTCTAAAAGAATTTGTACCCTCTATTTAGGGTTTTGATGCAGGTAGCCGTATTAACTTCCCACTCCTTTCTATTTAAGACATTATCTGTCCTGACCTACGTTATTCCATGAAGAGGTCTTTAGAATAAAGACGAAAGCGCTCGGAATCGTTTTTCCATTTTCCTTGTGGGTGTTATTTATCATAATTTTGTCACTTGCAAGTTGTGAGTTTCTTTTCATATATATATATATATATATATATATATATATATATATATATATATATATATATATATATATATAAAGGGTAGCCCAAATGTTGATTCACATTTTTTTTAAATTAATAACAAAAAATAATTAGGTTATAAATTTAGGTGATATATAAAATTAAAGAATAGATCTTGGAGTTTTATTGTGGTACGAAAGTTACTAAACATTTTTATTGTGTATCTAAAATACGTGTATAAATAATATAATACACAATAATATCCGACTTATTATTAACCCATAATGTCAAGATACAGCAATGAACAGCGAGCAAAAATTGTCACATATTTCAAACATAATGGATTAATTGTTTTTGTGAAGAAGCTTTTAAAACAATATCTAATCAAAAAAACAGTCCTTCGATGCATTGTATTCTTGGAATGGTATTAAGGTTCGGAGAATCCGGGTCTACAGGTGATAAAGAATGATCTGGTAGACCAAGATATGTGCGAAATTCCTGTATCAATCAGCGTCTGTTGTTAACCAGCCACAAACGTCAACTATTATACGTTCCAGTCAATTAGGAATTTCTCTAACATCATTGTAACGCATCCTAACAAAAGAATTGAAACTTCATTTATACAAAATTCAAATAACTCAACATTAAATATTGCAGACTATCAAAAGAGAAGGAACTTTTCACGCTCATTTTTTGGACTAAGAAATGATCCGTCTGCCTAATCAAGTCCGATGAAACCCATTTTCATATTAACGCATACATTTATAAACAAAGTTACAGATTCTGGTGTGCTGAAACCCCTCATGATAATTCACGAGCAACCTCTCCTTGCACAGAAAGAGACGGTCAGGTGCGACATAACCAGTTCGAGAATCATTGGTCCTTACTTCTTCGAGTATGCTAATAGAAAAACTGTAACAGTAACAGGGGACACTTACAGAGAAAGGATACAAGATTATTAATTGCCAAAACTGGACGATTTTAATATGCACGATATGTGGTTACGACAAGATGGGGCGACACCACACATAGCTAGATAAACCACGAAAACACTAATAACAGCCTTCCTTGGTCGGTTAATTTCTCATTTTAGTGATGTTTCTTGGCCACCACGATTATCTGATTTACCCCCTACAGTATTTTTCCTTGGGAGATCCCTTAAAGAAAGGTATACATAAATAAACCTAATAATCTTCAAGAATTGAAACAAAACATCAGTGAAAAAATAAAAAAAATCACTTCTGATGTTTTGGAAAATATCATAGAAAATATGGTGCAAAGAATCCGCCTTTGTTTTATCAATAATGGAGAACATTTGAAGGATAATGTATTTAAATAATAACACTTTAAGATCTCTCTTCCATTTTATATATTACTAACTTTTTATGACTTAATTACTTTTTTGTGATTACTTTTTAAAGTACGAATTAACTTTTTGGCACCCCTTTATATACTTTCATCTCGATATGTTAATAGCGCAAATCCAATTAATTGTGTTGTTTAATAACATGCAATGTCTTTATATGTTACTTTCATTCCCTTTAATCTTATTGTGTGTTATTTATATAGTTAATTGTACCACCTGTCCCTTTTCAACTGTGGACAAGGTCACCAAACCTGAAAATGAAATTCACATAAAGATCAAAATGACAATCGCACTCTGTACCCAAAGGCGCAAAGGGCCAGTCCTTGTTGTAAGATAAGCCTTCGTCACCCAGGAGAGTTTGTATATATATATATATATATATATATATATATATATATATATATATATATATATATATATATATATATATATATATATATATATATATATATATATATATAAATAACTCAATGGCGAGTTATGGTATATGATAGTGAAACCAAGTGATTAATGACCTTTTTCTCTCGTTTGTTGTTTCTTTTTAGTTTTTTCTTTTTGTTTTTTTCTGATCTGTACGCTATTTATAGACTTCTGTAACAATTGCATTCTCAGTATACGACTGAAGAGGGTATGATAAACTACATATTGAAACTAGTCTCGTAAATTAAACTTTTGGCTCCTATACAGTGGCCTCACTATCATATACCATAACTCGCCATTGAGTTATTTTACTTATATATATATATATATATATATATATATATATATATATATATATATATATATATATATATATATATATATATATATATATATATATATATATATATATATATATATATATATATATATATATATAATATAATATATATATATATATATATATATATATATATATATATATATATATATATATATATATATATACAAAGAAGGAGCAACTACAGGTTATGCGGGTTATCATACAACCACCACAGGGATACGCCATTTTTATTTTCTGCCTTTCAAATAAATTTGAAGACAGAAAGAAAGATGCAGAAACCTTTTATAGCTGAATATATATATATACATATAATACAAGAGAAAGAAGAATTGGACGCGAATGAGCAAATGAGACAAGAAACCGGAGTTTTTAAAGGCAAGAGAAAGGGACATTAGAAGAACATAAGGAACATAAGTCTCACAATTATATACATCGACGCTTAATTGAGTCGGCACTTATAAAATAAATTCCCAACTTTAATACTTCCGACGGCCAATTCAATACTAATTCCTTAATAAGCAAGAAATTCATACGTCCGTTTCTCAAAGATGCCGACACATTCCCGCATCTTCCACCTTAGCGCCACTGATTTGTTTGTTTGTACGTTAAGCAACTTCTGTATTTCACTTGTTCACTAGCGATTGACAATGACAGATGTCTCCGTCGAAACCTGGTTTCGCATATTAAATTAGTTCTATTACTGTGGTTTTATTCATATATATATATATATATATATATATATATATATATATATATATATATATATATATATATATATATATATATATATATATATATATATACTGCATCAAAAGGCTTCGGGAAGTAGTGATGCATTGTGAGTGTGAAGGAAAAGGGGTTGGAAGAGACAATGATGCTATGCTGTGATTGTGTGTGATAACGTACGTGGCCGGATCTGTTTGCGCTCATGCCTCAGACTCGACGCGCCGCGCCGCTGAATTGTCGGCTGCACCCTTAGAGCACTGAAATACTTCGTGTCCGTTCTCGCAGACAATCTAACCCTGTAGCTAGGTGAGTAAATCCAACTTCCTATCCACCAGGAGAGCGAGAGATCCTTACCTATTAATATCTTTCGAAGTATCTCAGACTAATTTACCCTCTACCTCCAACGGTTGTCTGTCCATGTCAAGGTGGGTATCAGCAGGTTCTAAATCCGCCCCGAAATGTCCCCGGCAATCAGGAATTAACGAGGATTAGTTATGTCAGTTGATGGAACCTGCCTCGATGTTTACGGGCAGGCGCCGCCCCCGTTAATGACTGCCTCTCTTCATCGACTCGAACCCGTCCCTAATCACCGCCACTTTTCGTCATCACTTCTATTAGTTTATAATCACAGTTGCGTTTCTCTCCACACATGAGGTTTATGTGACTTTTATGAGACTTTTCCATTAGGTTGAGAGCCCATTTCATAAAGGTTTTGTTTTCGTGCCCAGTAAAACCTCGGTCCCCCTTCCTTCGCGGTTCAGACCCGCGGCATAGTATAGATGTGTATGTACATTAGATGGTTTTGTGTCTATGTATAAAGATGAGAACATGTTGTTATCGCTTTTCAATCTCACCTCTCAAATCAATACTATTGTTTATTTGTTTATGGAAAACTTAGAAAATTAGTTAATTATATTTGATATCACTTGTGATGGAAGTATATGCATTTGTGTAAAACACACACACACGCATATATATATATATATATATATATATATATATATATATATATATATATTAAAGACCCAAATAAATGAAAACTGCTAACACAACCCGGAAAAACGCCATTTTCGGGATGTGTTACCAGTTTTCATTTCTTTGGGCCTTTAAAATACATACGAGTATATTATATGTCACGCCTCATGTGATTATCAATTATATATATATATATATATATATATATATATATATATATATATATATATAAATATATATATAGCCTAGTCCAAACATACATGGTAATTTTAAAAGTGTCAAGGAACTGCACTCCACAAGGGTATTTTTAGTCCACTCGAAAGCCTTGGCTAAAATTATGGGGCAGGTATGAAAAGTGAAGAATATGATTGCAACTCAATCATTTTATACCTGACATAATACAACTAAACATTTTTGCGTATATTTGATCAAAAACACTGTATAACAAGTTTCAGCGTCAAAAAAAACCCTATAGGTCTCATGTGCATTTTATTATGAGGTTGAGTATGCTTAATTCGAATTTGATAAAAGAAAATTCCCATCCCGTTCATTTTCTTGTAAATTGCCGATTTAATAATTATGCAATTGATATCGATTTCCACGATACCATAAATGTATTTCACTCCCAAAGTCAGATTAAATAAATCCATTGTAATTAATTCATGAATATATAATGAATCAGCATGTTTGCTAACATTATATAAGGTATCAACCTACATTTTAGTATTTCGTTTGTAAGACGTCTCAGGTGTGTCACGCTTCAGGTTCCAGCAGAAGTCAGCCAACATAGCAGGGCTCCATTTTCCCTTATACCTGTTTTTCATTGACGCTATATTTTGGTGGAACCTCTCTCCATGTTCATCACTCACATCTCCTGCATTCTCTGGGAAGAAGGAGAGATGAGAATAAAGAAAGTGTATCTTCAGTGACAGATTGCAGCCGAGATCTTAGGAGCACTTGATCGGGCTCTCCACTATACGCTCTCGCTGGGTCGTTTGATGCTTTCCCAGAAGTCCTTTGCATACATTTTGGAATGCATGCCAGGCTGCTAGCTCGGTTTCCTCCATTGTCGCCTCGAAGTCCTCATCAGCTACAAGTTGACAAATCTGAGGGCCTACGAATATTGCCTTCTTTAATCTTGGCATCACTTATTTTAGGAAAGATCGCTTTGAGGTACTGGAAACATGGCTTGTTATGTTGCAGTGATTTGGTAAGTTGCTTTATTAGGCCTAGTTTTATATACAGTGGTGGAAAAATGATTTTATTCTTCTTAACTAGTGGCTCATGAATTACATTATGGCATCCAAGCGTCATAGTTTTCCGAGGTGACCATTCTGAGAATACATAATATTCTGATCTGGCCTTACTGTCTCACTTGCAAAGGAAGCACATGAACTTGGTTTATCCAGTTTGTAGCCCATTAAGTAGGGCTAATACTTTCAAGTCCGCACAAATTAGTCACTACTGCTCCTTGTAACTTATTCAGTCTAGAATAAAAGCAAGGTTCTCATATATCTCCCTTCAAATGACTGAGTGAGCAACTGGAACCGAAGGCATGGTGATCTCAATGTGCAACAGAACCGCTTTTATGCTGTAAGTGGATGTATCTATGAATAAACACTCATTTGGTTCATAGGTCAGCTCAAGGACATTGAATAGTCTTCTGATATCATTACAATAAGTCAAGCTGTTTTCACAAGTGAAGAATTGCTGTAGATCTGCGGAACGCTTCTAATTACTGTAATTCGAGCTTGTTCATCCAACAGGTTCCATTGTTGCAGATGTGAGGTCAAAAGTTCACTCTTTTTTGCTTAGTAAAATTTAGATCATGAACTAGATAATTAAGTTGGAGTTGAGTGATGAGATGTGTTTTCATGTCAGATTCAAGCTGTCCCATATATGGTCTATCTGGAAATTATGAATTGTCTGAGTTGCTCGTGTCATCGCCTGGTAGTTCAGAGGGCGGTTGTGGTACAGAAATAGCATCTGAATATCGAACTGGGCGAATAGCAGACTCAAAAATAGTGGAAGTACAACATAGTATTTATTTTTATCTTTTTAATGGATACATCTCTTGAAAATATATTAATGACTATGTAAGAAAACACATTGAATACCCACCTTTAATATCTTTTAAGCAGAAGTAGCAATCCGTTGAATGGTCTTTTGGCTCCTTCCAGACCATTAGTACGCCTAACATGAGACCAGGCCATTTGCCTTTCATCCAGACAAAAATGAAACTTGTACACCTGACACAACATATGTGAGGTGCCCAGCGTTTGTCCTGGTCACCCACTTTACATCCAAAGTACAGCTCATAAAGTTTCTTCACATGTTTATTCAACTGTCTCTTGTATTGTCTTAATGTAAATGATCCACATACTCGTATTTAACAGAAACTGTATGGGGAATTTTTGCATTCTCTTGGCATTTTAAATCTGTCTCCTGTAAAGAAAATCATTGCAGTATGCAAAAAAATAATATAAATAGTAACAACAACAAATATTAAATTATAAAGTAAAAATAGGAAGCATTTATAGTAAGTTACAAAATTATCAAGCGTTACGTAAGAGTTACCACGGATTTGGACCCATATAACTAAAGAAGTATTAAGTATACTTTAATCAATTTCATAGGTTAGAGTGACAAATACCTTAGGAATACTTCCTTAAAATTATATCAAAATCTGTTTATAACTTTTAGAGTTGTCAGTTTCAGCCCAATCCTGTTTGCATTCAATCAATCCCTACGGAACCATCAGGGTATATAACGTAAGATGGTAATTTACGAGAAACTGGAGGGTCGCAGAAAAAAACGGATGTTATATTTGTGATTTAAGTAAAGAATACCTTTAGAAAAGGTTATTCTCATTTCCTGTTTTTTTCATTGTTGTACATTATAATTAATATTTGATGTTTCCTCCTTTTGCTTTTATAACCTTTTTATGCGTTTGTGCATACTTGAGACTAAGTAGGCACAGGTAGATGGCTCAATTTCCTGCCACTCTTCATGAACTTTGGCTGTTAATTCACTTTTTGAGGAACATTTGTGCACCCTCACTCTTGTGCTCAACTGTGACTACAAATGTTCAATGGAGTTGAGGTCTGGAGATTGAGGGGGTCATTCTATCAACGTCACCCCTTTATTTTCAACCCAACGTTTTAAGACTAGATGTGTGGCATCGAGCATTGTGTTGCTGAAAGATTACACCATCTGATATGTCATCATTGAAAAATTTATCTAAGGAAGGCTGATAAACCTGGTCTCACATACTGGTGTAAGTGTTGGAATTTATTCTACCCTCACAAGTGAACAACAATCCTGGACCTGAAGACGACATGCAGCTCCACCTTCAGATTTGACTGTTGGGACAATACCTCTCGGATAATAAGCTTCCCAACTCTTCGACGAATATAAACAGCTCCACAGGTTCCAAAGTTATGGGGATAAATACAAATTTGATAGATCCTATCTGGTATTCAATAAATTTTGCTATCCAATAAAACTGTGTACAAGCGTAATAAATTGGCGGAAACTAATGTGGAGAACCTAGCTCAAAGTTGCTTTCATCAGACCAAACAACTTTAGCCCAATCATCATCAACCCAATATTCATGCTCTTTTGCCCAAGACAATCGCTTCTTCCTGTTCACCTGATACAGCCACGGTTTCTTTCTAGCCTTACATCCTTTGAGCCCAGCTTCTAATAACCTTCTTCTCACTGTGCGTCAAAATATCTCTTTGTTTGTTGCTGCCTGAAACTCAGCAGCTACATCAGAAGAGGTTTTCTTCCTATCGGCCAGAGATGTCCTTTTCAGCAACCTCTTTTCCCTCGGAGTTGTACACCTTTTGTACACGATTTTTGATGGAACTGGTCTTATTTTACCTATTAATGGTTGTTTGAACACTGTTTCTTGAACATTTCAATTTTATTGCAATTTCGACTTGGGATAATCCCTCTCTGGACAATGCAATGATTTGAGCTCTTTGAGCTTCAGAAATCTGTTTCTTCAGAGACATTTTTAACAAAAAATTATCACTTGATAGTTAACAATAAGATAATGACTGAAAAAATAGGAATAAACGTTAGTATCACAGGTTGAATGGCAGAAGGTTGCCCCAACCACTTATGCACAATATGCAAAAACGCATTAAACCGGTTATAAAAGCAAAAGGAGGAGACATTAAATCTTAACTATTGATAGAATATACGCAAAAATGTTTATTTGGATTATATTAAATATGAAATAAATGAGTTTAATCATATTCTTCACTTGTTCATACCTGCCCCATAATTTGGCCAAGGGTGTATGTTCCTGTATTGTATGCCAAATTGTGAACGATTTCATGCATATTTAAAAATCGAGGAAAATATCATCTTTAGTTTCATTCTTTTACGGATGGTCTTCTCAGCACCGATTACACCAAGTGTACCAAGATAGTGGTTATTAGGGAGTCCCCTCAAGATTTTCTCAACTGCACGGCTTCCAACTCGTGGTGACATACTTCCCATGTCACAATTCTTTCACCTGAAGCAGAAATTACCTTCTACGGAAAGCTTCAAGAAGACCTGTGAAGCCTGCTGCACCATCGGGACGAGGGCAAAGATTCATGACCAGCGGTTGGATTCCTGTGTTAGGAAGTTGGAGAAATTGGTGTTGAAATACCACAACTTTAAAAAGAGCCGAAAACCAGGTAACATACAGGCAGTAATTTTCCAAGATTCACTCGGTGACCTCTTCGACATTGGAGCCAGTGACGTTTTGGCGCAGATAACTGTTGAAGAGGATCGTGTTTTAGCAAATGCAACGTTAGGACGTCACCTCGTGCGGTATGTCTGGTCCTGATCTCTTGACAGCGGAAATGGAGAGTCAAAAGCGACTTCGGGAAAACAAGAGAAGGCTAGAAGGTCGAAAGCAAAAGCTGAGGAAAATTCATTCACAGTGGCAGCGATTCAGCTGTCTTCCACGTCCTACTCCAACCTTTAGTCCAAGGACGATGAAGACTTCACTTCTACTCCCTGTTGCTAAAAGGTGTCTGCAGCTCGTTCCAAACGTCCGAAGAATATCTTCAGCTCCATTGCTGTCGCATCAACCCTATACCGAGTCAACCTTCCGAACATACGGAGCTGTGTTAGTGGCAGGAACCGTGGCACAAGCCCTTGGCCATGTTCCTTCAGATCTGATCCTCTCCAGAATCTCAGTCTGGCACAACTTCAAGCGGACACTCAAGATTGAGAGGACTTTACCCTCAAAGGATTTTTTTCTTACGCACTTGGATTCCAAGCTTCTCCCAAACTATACTGGGAATGGGGGAACTGTGGCCCGTGTGCCCGTGCTCGATACTGGTCCGGGTGATTTCGAGAAATTATTGGCTGTGCCGAAAGCGGAAAGGGGAACGAGAGGGGCACAAGCAGCGGCATGCATGGCGACTCTTGACTGTTGGTCACTCTGTCCTCATATTCAAGGCCTGGTATTTGATACAAATGCCTCTAACAAGTGTTTCCACCGTGGAGCTTGTACGCTGATTGAAGAATAACTTGGGAGGGAATTAGTGTCGATAGCTTGTAGTAATCAGGCCTTAGAGAATGTCCTCTTCAGTGTCTTCAAGGTAGTCTTCGGGCCAACGGCAGGACCTGAAACTGGACTCTTCAAGAGGTTCCAACTGTTTTGGTTTAAAGTCAACCAAAACATGTATGTTGGTGCCCCAGGTGAGATGTTCCGGGACCACAGATTGGAAGAGCAGCGCATTGACAGGGCTTCCTACATCTAACAGGCTACGAAGGAGCGTCAAGTGCGAGCAGAGTACGCCGAGTTCTTCAGCCTGAGTTTCCTCTTCTTGGATGGAAAGAGTGATCAGCGAGCCAAGTTTTGGCCCCAGGCCCGACGATGCATACGCGGTAGATGCAGAATGGATTCTATGTGTTGAAGATCTTCCTCTTTTGAGACCAGTTCCATCTCACTACCAAGGAATTGTGCACCATCAGATCACTCTTGCTTTTCGTTGCTTTGATATATGTTTGTTTCTGGAACGAGGCTTTGCGTGGCATACATGCCCCCCGCAACGATTTGGAATTCCTCCCAACCCTTCGAACATACCCAGACAAAGAGGTCACAGATGATGTCATAACTGTCTTTTTACGCCTTTTCTGGTATATGGCAGAGCACTTAGTCGGACTGGCGTTCTTTAACAAAGAGAGTGAAGTGGTGATGAAGCGCAAGATGGTGACCAAA
Source organism: Ceratothoa steindachneri (assembly GCA_963969495.1). Classification (NCBI taxonomy): domain Eukaryota; kingdom Metazoa; phylum Arthropoda; class Malacostraca; order Isopoda; family Cymothoidae; genus Ceratothoa; species Ceratothoa steindachneri. The sequence continues at coordinate 35,401,069 of OZ018339.1, read as the reverse complement.
CCTGAGCGGACGAAGAAGAAAGGGTGTCCTCGTCGCTTGTAAGGAGTCCAGAGATCGGAGTTGGGCTGGAGGAGTTTGTGACCTAGAGGACGCTGCAGATGTTTAACGTCATTGCTGAGCGGCTTAAGGAGAATGCAAAATATTCCTTCATGAAGGAAGACCCCGGAACGTAGGAAACGAACACAACGTTCCTGGAGATGAAGAAGTCTGCTGGTTCTTTGATGGTCGTTAACGATGCAGGAGAAAAACCTGTTTCTCTCATCCATGCCTTCAATACATCGCTGACCACGGACGAAGAGCAGAAACAGTACCTACTCCGACTCGTGGCCAATCACCCTCGCCGCCTCCATACTCCGACCAAGGGGGACTCATGAAAGAGGGAGGTTTCTGAATTGTAGAGGGATAGGTTGAAGTCGCACCTCATTTTGTCATTCAAATTAGCATGATGAAGCGTTATTATTTATTAAGGTTATTTTGTTTTCATAAAAAATAGAAGCGATGATATGCGAAAGAAGAACAAAAATTAACATACTTTCAGTTTCTCATGTGTGAGGAAAAGACCTTTTTACGTGACCCGTAAAATTAAATGAAAATTCCTGAAGATTGTTCTGAATGTTATTTATGAACAGTGTAACAAAATAAAACTTGTGGAACTAGCAATTTTTCAATTCCCTTTTATTTACCATTCTAATATATATATATATATATATATATATATATATATATATATATATATATATATATATATATATATATCAATATATATATATATATATATATATATATATATATATATCCAAAGAAGTACAGTAACGTACACGCAAATGCAGAAAAGAAACCACAATGTTAGGATCAATTTATTAGCGAAACCAAGTTTCAACGGAAACTTCTGACATCTTCAATCACTGCTGGACTAATGAAATTCAAAAGAGATGCTTAACGTACGGACACCCAAATTTACTAGTCGGAATGTGGTTAGGGGGGTGGTATGGGAAAGTAGCGGCATTTTTTAGTAAAGTATAAATTTCTTACTTATCAAGGGGTTAGTGTTGAATTGGCCATCGGAAGTATTAAAGTTTGGAATATAATATCCCTTTCAAGTCGTGCAATCAAGTATATATTGGCGAAAGCAGCAGATTCTACAAGAGAATGAATGAACATAAATGCGATAGGTGACGTGGATCTCTTTCTTCTAGTTTGTTTCTCCACATGTCAAATAAAGACCATTCAATTGACATTGATAATGCAAAAATAATTTCTAATTCTTACAATTATATACATAGGCGTCTAATTGAATCGGCGCTTATAAAGAAAATTCCAAACTTTAATACTTCCAATGGCCAATTCTCTACTCTACTGGTGTGTAATCGAAACTTCTGCAAAGTAGTCGGGTGAGCCCACCAATCTCTGTAATCATTTATTCTTTCTTTCATTCTTATGTATTTTGTAGGATTTATGTCCTTATGTGTGTATTGTTTAGTTTTTACTGAATTGTGTATGTATTGGATGTTTGTTCACATATACTGTGTTTTATGTAATTATGAAGGTTTTGTAAGTCTTCTAGTTCAGCACTTCTTTGCTTCACTTCAAAATAGTGGCTCATTGCTGCACTGATTTTTACTTTTTCTCAATATACTAAGCATATTTCACTATCTAGTTTCCACTCTGTTTCACTTCGATTATATTTACTTTAGGGGTTAGGGTCACTTTAGGTGTCTCATTCGGTTAGTCACTTTTTGTGTTCACTTTCTTGGGGAACTTATTAGATAATTTTATATCATATTTGGTTAAGGGGTATCACGTTCGGAAGAGCTCCTAAGGAGCTGGTAAAATTTCTTAAATTGTTGTTAATCTTCATTATGTGTAAAACGGTGTTTTCACTCTTCCCTGTTTAATTCTCCCATAGACAATCTGGAGTTAAAAGGGGTGTTTACTCTGCTGAGCGGTTTGACCTTAGCCTTTCTATATAGGGCTTTCTCTGTTCTTTCGTTTTTTCTGCCTTTGATAATTAGATAGATTGTTTTGTTTTAAACTCTCTGGAGTTCCCCTTTTCTTGATTTTGTTAAAGTGTTTAGAGGTATAGTAAGGTAGATGAGTGCCTTTCTCCCTCTAGATAGATAGATTTTTCTTTTGTTCTTGGTGCTTAAGCCTCAGTGTAAATAAGACTCTTAGCCCAGGGATAGTTATTATTTTCCTTCGGCTACGTGTCTTATATAGCCTCCTTAGGGGTTTAGTTAGCTCTAGTATTTTAAATTTTATATGATATCAGTAGAGCTGTCCTTATAATTAGATAGCCGCTACCTTTTGTCTCGAGATAGGGACTACAGTTGATTTTTCCTGTTTTTTTTTCTTATTTTCCAGTCCATCTCGAATTAGTTGATATTGTCAATCTCTATAGCTGTTGTTCGTGCCTGAACTCTCTCATTCCTGTTCTGGGCGGACGATTTGTTGTCTGACATCGTCAGCGAACTGGATATTCAAGCATTTAGGCATACTAGGTGTTAGGAAGTCCGCTGTATAGATCGAATATAGTGATTATAAGTCCCTTATAATCATTGATTACCACGTAGGCTGTTCTATCTGCTAGATATTTGCAGGGAATTCTCTAAAAAGTATTATTTATTTGGAAGTTCCAGATCTTGTATTGCATGCCTCTGATCCAGACTTTGTCAAAGGCCTTTTCTATATCTCTTAGAACCAAATCGATATACTTTTCTTTGTTTTGCCCATGGCGATCTTTTCTCTGGTGATGCTAAGTGTTATTGTGGTGTCTTTGCCTTTACAGAATTCTAACTAGTATTCGTTGTAGAGATTGTTTTCGGTGATATATTCTATAAGTCTTCTGTTGAGGATATTTTTGAAGGCTTTTCAGATGAAAGTCAGAAGTTTATTAGTCTGTAGTTGGAGAGGAGATCATGTGGTTTGCTGGGTTTGGGAATGAAGATAATTTGGGGCTAGTTTGAAATCATCTGGCAAGTTTTTTGGTGTTCGAGCACCCATTGAATATGTTCTTCATTGATTCAATGATGTTTTCCGGTACTTTGGTAAGTATGAATCTGGTAACTCCTGAGGGGTATGGCGTTTGCTGTTTGAATTAATTTATAGCGCTCTTTTTTTCGATGGTTGTTGTGGTCCCTGGTCTCATATTTTATTTCCTTTGTTGTTCAAGGACAGGCACTGGGAATGTTTTTCCCTGTTTGTTGAGAAGTTTTTAGTAGACCATCTCTTCCATTGGAAGATTAAAGTCTGCATTTCTTTTTGGTGTTATTAAAAACAGAGACTTCTAGTAGCGTCTGAATTTTTCTCGATGGTCCTATTTGTTCTTATTTTCCCCTTGTTCGTTTGAAACTGTTATTTTGCCACTCTAGGGTCCCTCATTAATTCTATAGATAAACCTTCAGTTGTATTTTGGTGACATTTTTTCGTCAATGTCTTTGATGAGGCTATCTCATATGTTTCCTTGTTGTTCTTCTATGAGATGCTTCATTTCTTCTTTGCTTCTTAACGCCGTTTGTCTTTCTTTTATCTCAAGTTGGTCCGAGTATCGCTACTTTGTAAAAGACACTGCTTAGTTAGTTGTCTATTTTTCTCTCTTATCTCTTCTTCCCATCATGGGTGTGGTAGTGTTCTGTGTCTTTTTTTAGCATATTTTTGTCTTCTGCCTCAATGAGTGCCGATTTCATATGCTATATTTCATCCAGCTTCTAAGATCCTCTTTGTATTCGCCCCAATTCGCTCTATTGTAGCTCTTCCTTTCCTATACCAGTAGGTGTGTTCGGTTCGGATTGATTTCCAGTAGTGTTCTTATATGCTCGCTACATACAGTGTTGCTGTCTGCATATAGAATGTTGTATGGTATATAATGGCTGTTTAGTGAAACATTTGGTTTCACCAGATGGTCCTACTCTATGTATAGCCTCTGTGCGGCTGGTAAAGTGATAAGTTTCTAGCTGGCCATCTCTTATAAAGGAATCAGTAATGCAAGTGAAGCAGGCATGAAAGTTACGTATAAAAGGAGTGGAGTTATTGGATGGTAAAGAAGGTAAGGATAAAAAAGGGAAGTAAAACCCGTGTTAGTAAAATGGAAAAAACAAAGAGTCAATTGAACATTAACAAATAGGTAGAAAATAAGAAAAAATAGATCGTGATTGGCAGATATGTTATGGAATTACGAAAACTATACTTTCATTTATTTACCATGTTATTAAAACACATTCGGGCGTCGCTACACAAAGAGGCAAGGATAAAGAGGAGAAGTAAAAACCATTTCAGTAAAAGGAAGAGGACAAATGAGTCAATTGAACATTAATAGATAGGTAGAGAATAAGAAAAAAATAAATGGTGATTTGCAGATGGAATTACGAAAACTATACTTTCATTTGCTTATCATGTAATTATAACTAGTGACTTTGTGAGACATTCACTTAAATCCAGGCATAAAGGTATCAAATGGTGCATTACATGTTCTAAAACGTAGAAAAACTTAAATTTTCAAAGCCCATAACCTCCTTAATAGTGTAAAGTGCAAGAAAACATTCTTTCTGAGCATTGAAAGAAATTCATGGCGCGAGACCAAAGTGAATAATTTGGGGCTGAAAAAACAAACAGAGCTTTTCCGGGATCATGGAAGGACCCTCTTCTTTATTATGAACTTTACTCATATTGAGAACTTTTAAGGATGATTCTCACACCTGTCCGTCTTCGCACACTCAGTTAATCACAACACCGGTATATTTCCTCTTCTGTCTTCATAACACAACCCCCTCGCGCACCTCTCTGTTTCAAAGAATCCTGCCTGTGGTATTTATATTCACATACCACCTTAGCTGAAGGGTCCCCATTAACACCAGGGGGACGAATGTTCCTACCTATTCGCTGGTTCCTGACGTGCTTCCCGACATCTTCCTCTCTAAAAGGAGGACCGCCCCCTAGAGAACTCGGGCTTAAAATTGATTGTCACGCTAATCTTTATGTTAGCTTTATTAACCATTCAGGTTGGTCCGTCTTGGCCAAGAGACGGATAGCGTTTCCTATCTACGAATTCGCACTAATTTTAGCAGGTGTTGCCCTGGTAACAGCTAATTTTAAATATTTACTAATTAGCTGTTTAATGATATTGAATATTTTTTAATTATCTTTGCCATTTGTGGTAATTGTACTTTCGTTTTCATTTAATTTTAATTACAATCATGATAAAAACAAAGAGTCAAAGAAGATGTAGTACTTTTACATGTGATGATTGAAGATTGACAAGACAGAATTATGAGAGAGAGAGAAGATGTAATAAAATCAAGGTCAACATACCTAAGTCTCGTGCTCTCAATTATTGTTTTAATAATCTCATAAATAACTTAAGTAGGACTTTGGCAATTATATTATTCAAAAGAGAATGTAAAACAACATAAGAGTTTCAAATTTTACTAGAATCGGCCGAATACTTACGATGTTATTGCCAAAAGACTCATTGAAAAGTAAAATAGCTACCATCAGACCGACCAACCTACGGACCGACATAGTAAATAATAGAGTCGCGTGCCCGCAACTAAAAATGAACCCGTTAGTTGTGAGGAAGTCCGAACTAAGCTTTATGATGTTAACTAACACTAATCTGAGTATTTACCCAAACTTAACTATCGTTGTCTAATTAAAACTATCTTTGGAATAATGCTTATTCGCAGCAATTACCCAAATATTTATGTTTCCTGGTCATTGTTATTATTAGTAGTTATTTTTAGTTTTATTCCTGTTTTTAGTTTCGCTACCTAATTTTTTCTCTTCTATAGAATTTATATCCTCGTTTATCCACCAAAATTATGATAATTTTGTCTAATTATACAACATGACAATCAAAGTTTCAAAGTTCCTCACCCCAGCCGAGGATGATGAAGGGGAGGGGGTCAAAATCTTATTTTGGATTTCTTAAAATCGAGATGTGTTTCAAAGTCCACATATTTTGCGATGGCAAAACTTATTATTTTAATTTATATCATTGCATTCGATTTTGTATATTCTTTCAATGAGAGAACTTAGTAACGGTAGATTCTAGCGTGTCTTCTAGGGTTTTTAATCATAAATATCACTAGGCAATGGCTTCGTCACTTTCCCCTACGGGGGGAGCTTGCGCTTCGCTACTAATATTAAAATTTAAAATCTAAAAAAAAGCCCTCATGGTTAAATTTTTATAAATTTTCTGAACTTCGCCAATTATATAATTTTTAAAAGGAACTCTAAACTAAATTTCGCCTCTTTCAAAATATCACGTTGCTAAAATATAAGTTATAGAAGAAGATATATAAAAATAAATTTTCTGAACTTCACCATTTGTAATTCTTTAGGTTTTAAAAATTCACAAAATTTCGATACTTATATTTATTTCTTAACTTCACCATTTTGTTTTTTGATATTAGAAAAAAATTATTAGAAACAACTTTGATGAAAAAACATAAGTCATAACCAAACTAAAATGAAATTATTATTCAAGTACTCAAAAAATCTCCTTCTTAAATTATAGAGTTAGTGATGATGATGATGATGATGATGATAATGATGATGATGATGATGAATACTCGCTCTAAATTATGGAAATTGAGAACAAACGAAATCTTCTTCAGATCTAACCTAACCTAACTTAACTAGGTAACGGTGGATTCTTTGCGGTTTCTTTTTGGTTCTTAATAATAACTATCATTAATACTAACTCTAAATTATGAAAACTGAGGATAAACGAAATCTTCAGATCTAACCTTACCTAACTTAACTAGATAGCGGTGGATTCTAGCGGTTTCTTTTTGGTTCTCACTAATAAATATCATTAATTTCGAACTCTCAATTATGAAAATTGAGAACGAACAAAATCATGTTTAGATCTACTCAAAACTGGACCATCGAATAGGACAAACTCTCCTAAAATTGGCCATCAACAGATCCAACCTGTGTAAACAAAAGAAAACACCAGTACGTAAAAGTACCCATCTAAACTGCCTTTCGATGATGGCCGGCGAAGCTAAGCCATAAAACAACTACAAACAAGCGTCTTAAGTTTGCAAAGTCACCGGAGAAACAAACAAATCTCCTTGGGGCACCCCATTCACCCATTTGGGAGTTTCATGTGCACCCGAAACCAGGAGCCAATCTGACTGTGGGGAAGGTTCGGGTTTTGTACCCAGTTATTAAGTCTTAGTAAATGTTAGTTTCGTTTCTCATTTATCACCCTCCAAACTAGGTCCACGCGCAAGTTCGGAGTTGAGACTAAAGCATTAACCAGTTAGTTTAGGAGGCTTTTATGGATGTGAGTCCTCATTCTATTTATTTATACCTTTATCCTTTAAGGAGATGCGTGTGTGTTTGTGAATGTCCACTTGCCGGTATGTACGTGTGTATTTGCTTACAGCTGCTCTTAGAAATGTTTTAGGAATACAAATATGAACTATCTACGAGTGATAAATATCAGCGTAAACATTTAATTATATTAGTTGATTACTCAGTCTTCTTTATGGGGTGGGGGGATGCTCTATTATGTACACACCTCACGCACACGACAAGGGCAGACTCTGACAAAGGGTTGGGGATGGCTTATCGATCTGTCGCCCTATCTCGCTTCATACTCTATGGATCGCAGTGAATCTATGCTTGTTGACAACTGGAATTACGGATGGATGGAACTCATTTGGAATCAATTTGGGATGTGGGATAAGAATGAAGTGCATTTATAAAAGGATTGCACCCCTCGGGACAGCCGATCAAAGAAAGGAAAAGGCTCCTCTAATACCAGAAGGCTCGGGACATGCCTTGATTAATTTTGTCTCGGCCTGTTTGTACTTCTCCGTTATCCGTCATCTACGATTCGTTTTTTAAAGCATTATTTTACTCAGCGTCCTAAAGACCATCCAATAAAGTTCATGCGTTTAAAATAAAGAATATTTTCGTCTTTCCAGAGTTTATAAAAGTTGGATCGCTCTATATTTTGTAAGCCTTCTTCGTCTATCATTTTTAAAACACGTTTATAGTCGAAGGAGCTTAAATTTGCGTGATTTTGGAAGAATATTCCTACCTTACTTATTATAGATACCCAAGAGCTCCAGTATTATGGTCAGGCAATCAAAATATTGATACAATTAACCTACCTGAACTTGAGTAAAGCGTGAGTGATGCTCATTATAAGAAAATAACTATCCATTTTTCGAGATATTTTTGACAATATATGTCCTAGTTTCCTGCCAGAGGAAGTCAGTCACTATATTTTTCTCACCCATAGTAGCCAGTTTTGATAGGCACTGTGTGACTGATATGGAACTGTCGTCTCTCTTTCACTTGTATTGGTTTGCTTTGGATATGTATTTATGTTTTATATACAATCCCAACAATCACCTTCGGTGCGCAGTGGAGCAGTTTCATTTTTCTTTCCCTATTATAGGAGGTGACTAATTCGACACTTAAAATGCCTACTCTTGAAAAAGCTCTTGAAAAAGGTCTTGTGTCAGGAATTTTTCAGATACGTGTTAGAGTATCCAATCAAGATATCAAACTTTCTTTAGGGTATTTTGCTATTTTAATTCCCGTCCTTTTTTTTATGGTTTCACCGCGAATCACAGCAAAGATCAAAATTTAACAAGTGTAAGAAGCACGCATATTCTCCACATGCAAGGCATTTGACCATCACCTTAATATCCACGGATGATTTTTGACATGTTTTGCGATGAAGGCTAAATACCAAATATGATCGGACAAATCAACTCATCCTCATAACCTTGGTTTTCTTCAAGAGGATTCTTTGTTAGTGTTCAATCTATAATTAGGCCTCTCATTCGTCGGAAATATGTTAATTATCTTAAAGAAACATGGAGGTAATTTGCACATATTAGACACAAAAGTATAGGGAAACCGATTGCCATAGACCGAGGGTTATTAAATGTCCTAAAACCTTTGGGCGGGAAATTGCGTTCGTTAACGATGTTTTCATTTATTCGGCCGAGGGTACAAAGGATTTCCAGGGTATTTTGTAATTTCAATAAAAACAAGACTCGAAAGAGGAATGTCATGTTACATCAAAGATACATTATAATTACTCCCCACAAAACATAATTAAAAGTGAGTTCTGAGAACCTTCCTTATGCGTCTTATTCTAAGCTTGCTCCAGGTAGTTCTCGTAGTCCATTCACAGGCATGAATAGGGACGTATTTTCAAGACTTTCCGGCCTTCATTCGTCAGTCAACACAGACTAGTAGTTCTTTTAATTCAAGTACCTCGAGTACCGACTTACCTCAAGTTTTAAAATGCGCATCCCTGCCCTAGGGAACCATGCTGCAGTTTACATCTGAAGGGTCTCATGCCTTCCTTGTCTGTTCTTATTCTCCCCCCAACCCCCCTAAAAATCAGCGATTAAGAAAATAGTTTTGTATAATCCAACGAAGGAATTATTACCCAGTGAAGAAAATATAAAGGTGGGGGACTGACAAAGAAAGAAAAAAAAGGTAAATAAATTAAAGGAACAAGAAAAACAAAAAAGGGCGTTTAAAGGTAGGGGGAATTTATCTGAGCAATGCTGACCAGTTTTAATTAGCAAACCCAATAATTAAATATTCATTAATTAACGAGTAATTACTAATCAATTATTAATTGACTAAATTATAATTAATTAATGAATAAACAAACAAAAAAATAGACTGCAACTCAATGAGATCCTGGAAACATATTTTTTTATTGGGTTTAACGCCCTCTTTCAACCGTAGTCAGGACTAGCCAGGCGTGGCAAAGAATGTGGGAAGTAGAGACAGATGAAGAAATAAAAGTGAGAGAAAAATATTGAAAATAATAATAGTATTATATAAATTAGGGCTTACAAAGGTTGATACAACAAACCTCATCAAACCTAATTTCCTAGGAATATTCTTCGTTGGATTATACATTTCATTTTGTCTCGCCTCCCTCGGCCTTCCTAGGACTCCCATGCGCCTTATCCTTCGTTGGTGGTCGTCTAGAATGCACCGCAATGTCCTATTTCTTTGTAGTTACGCCATAAACCAAAGAACCATTAACCAACGGTGCCTAATTTGTAGGATATTTTCCCATGCATACATTCCAATTGAGCCATACTGGCTTAGTCTTCCCGGTAGAGCACCCGCTGTTGGCTGGGTTCGAGTCCAAAACTGTTTAGTTTCTTCCAGGTTCTTTTTCGTGCGAGTTTCTTTGATGCATCCCGCTGGGTGTAGGTATTTTTTAAAAATTCTCATCCATTTTGACTTCCATTATTTTTTTTTTCTATCCGGCAATTGCTGTTTTTCTTTTGTTTATCAAACCTTTGTATTTTAACCCTTTTCGCATTTTGGTCCTTTTGATTGACGCTACTTCAATAAATCAATCAATCATGAGAATTTTCAGGTGTGTTTTCCCCAGCAATGAACCATTAACAGCAGGAGTTCGTGAGATCCATTAGAGGAATTCTTTTCTCTTTAATGTCTCTCATCTAATTCATTTTATCGTTATTATTCTTCCTTTTTTTTCTCCCTTTAGTGACTAGGCACTTATAGCGTTGTTAATTGGTGTTTACTAAATTTTATGCTGGAAAAGTTCCAATCAATAAGGCTGTTTAACATAACGTAGAGATAAAAGCTTTACAAAGGTTTCTTCTTTGTCCTCTCCAGCTTCTTAAAACGAAAATAGCGGGTCTATATATAAGTATCTGTCCTGTGCAACCAAGCATTTTTAACAGAAGCCGCCCTTCTAACTCTCTTTCCCTGCCCGATAGTAAATATGTACAAAAAACATTATTATAAATATCGGTAACATGGGTGTATTCTCGCATTTTATTTAATGTTATGTATATTCTTTACTTCCCTAATTCTAGTGACGTTGCCAGAATCTTTTCACAATTTTATTTATGCCTTGCGCCGCTTTTAAATTAAGAATACTGATGGCCACAAATATAATCAAATAAAACTATTCTTGATTATTTTATCCGAAAATGTAACGTCTACAGGATAGGTCTGGAGTTTTGCTACATGTTTATTTCTACATCTTAATCAACGGATTTACATTAACATATACTCAAGGATGTAAACAATCTCTTTTTCTCTATTCTTTATTCAATTTAGTAAAGGATCATATTTCCATGATATTAATAAAATAGATCTGATATACGGATAAGCCAAATGAAAAAAATAAAAGAGTACAAGGAAAATTAGGGATTAAAAGAATAGCGAGGTTTATTAACTGTAGATAGCTGGCGAGAACAATCTTAAAACCTCTAGTATCACATTTGTACATAGTACAAGTACTTAAATGTACAAGTTTCAATTCATTCGTGGGAAATACTAGCATTCTTCAATCTTAAGTCGTAAAAATAATATGATTTCTTTGAGAAATGGATGCATTTGTGGACCCATGGGATCTTCGGTCTACTCGTATCTATTAGCAACTACTAACATTACCTACGCAACCTGTGGATTAGGAAATAATTTCTAATTCAATGTTCCCATGGTGATTACTAAGACCCAAAATCAGTAATAATAAAAAAAAGTTAATATTTTCTTATTTACTAAGAGGTTCGAATAAATGTAAAATTATTTCCATCCGCAATGTGATATTATGTTGTTACCGGGAATTATGTTTTAAGAAGAAAATTAACTTCTTTGGGTGGGGGGGCGGGGAGATGCGGATGACCTTTGATAGGCCCTTGTGGCTTTTGTCATCCGTGAAATTATGTTAAATGTTATGTTAATTCACAAATAGTTTATAATTATTAGTAACTTTTCGAACCAAAGGATATTGATATTTCTACCCTGTTTATTACAAATCTACCTCCAAGCTACATTGTTATGGTCAAGCAATCTAAATATCAACAATACCACCAGGAAAATGATTTTAGAATGAGTAATCATTTTAAGAAAATTACCGTCTAGTTGTTCCTTATCGATATTTTGTGGTCGATTTATTCGTTCTAGTCTTTCTAAACATGGGGGACAGATTTGATACGAATGGGGTGATTAAGCTGGTAGCTGTTTTCTCTCATCCATGTGTAGAGTTTTGCCTGTGTGTATAGCCGTTTTATAGATTAAGATGGTAACTGTCGTCTCTCACCCACGTGTATTGTTTTGCCTGTACGTATGGCCGTTTTAGGGACTAAAATGGTAACTTTCGTCTCTCATCTACGTGTATTGTTTTGCCTGTGCGTATGGCCGTTTTATGGACTAAGATGGTAACTGTCGTCTCTCATCCATGTGTATTGTTTTGCCTGTGCGTATGGCCGTTTTATGGACTAAGATGGTAACTGTCGTCTCTCATCTATGTGTATTGTTTTGCCTATGCGTATAGCCGTTTAATGGACTAAGATGGTAACTGTCGTCTGTTATCTATGTGTATTGTTTAACCTGTGTGTATGGCCGTTTTATGGACTAAGATGGTAACTGTCGTCTCTCATCTATGTGTATTGTTTTGCCTGTGCGTATGTGTCAGTTTTATAGACTTAGGTGACTACTGTCGTCTCTCGTCCATGCATATTGTTTCACTTATGTGTGTGTGTTTTATAATTTCGTTTCGTTATTTGCTAGAGTTGGTAGACAGACATTTGGCGACAGTTTATCACCAACATAACAAAAGCATAAATATCAACAAAGACACTTAGTCTTTTAAAAATATTAACTTAAAATTGTAAAGTTGTAAAATTATTTGACTTACCAAATTCGATTTAAATCGAAACGTAAGAATCACAACGAATAATTGTAAGCATTGAAACAAATAAGAATAGGAGGGTTTTCAAGTTCACCTTGTTTCTTTCCTACCTGCCATTATAAACTCATATTTTTTTCTTTAATTAAATCTATTTATACCCATAATTAAAGTTATAACACCTTCCTCTGGTTTGGAGACGTACTTATCTCCATCGACTGAAATATTAGAATGCAGAGTCATCCTCTTCTCGATCATTCTTGGTCGACTATTAATCACTCCATGCTGCTTTCCTTAATTAGTCATGTTTAAAACACGCTTCGTTGCCCAAATGCAAAGAGTTGCCAGTTCGTCCTGATTAATTCGAGGGAAATTTACATTAAAATTTAGGGGTTATACACTAATATTTAAGGATTAGGTCTGTTTATGAAAGTATTTCAGAAAAAAACATATAAAAATTGAATTTATGTTAATTTTCTATAAATATTTCTATGAAGAATAAAAAGAATATGTAATGATGGGTCGTAAAGAAATATATGGCATCTCACTTCAGAGGATTTCTGCTTAATTGAACTGGACTACCTTCGCCTCCTAGTTTAATAAAGAGAAAGGTCAGAACAAGGAATATATATATATATATATATATATATATATATATATATATATATATATATATATATATATATATATATATATATATATATATATATATATAATATATATATATATATATATATATATATATATATATATATATATATATATATATATATATATATATATATATATATATATATATATATATATATATATATCCACAAGTACAATAGCGTACGTGTAACAATAGGGATAAAAGCACAGTAGAGGACTAATTTTATATGCGAAACCAGGTTTCGACAGAGACATCCGTCATGGTCAGTCGCTAGCGAACTTCACTAGCGACTGACAATGCCGGATGTCTCCGTCGAAACTTGGTCCACACATTTCCTTCCTATCTCTTTTTCACTACCTTCTTTACTCACCTCTCCTTAAAAACATTCTCAGGGTGATGCCCACATTTGTTTTAGTTTTAATATAAAAAAACATCCTAACTACCACTTCCTTTTCCATGTTCATATCAAGAGTCACAAACCGTTCTGAATATACTCATTCTTTTACTTTCTCTAAAATTGATCTTCAATTCTAACTCTATCTTCTTTAAAATTATTGATGATTATTAATGATTATTTAATCTTGAAAAATATGTTATCCTTAAATGTACTTCTTTACGATTTGAAGCAAATAATAAGTCATTGACAAAGGGTGACTTAATCACCTCATTAAATTTTTATTCCATTTTCTTCCCACTCCTAAGTCTCGCAAAATTCCTTAATGTTGTAACAACAGTTTGAGGAAGATGGGATCGCCCTGTCTAACTATTTTATTACTGACCGAATCCAACATAAATGACGATGTTGCAGGACTGTTTATGGAAGAGAGAATATCAATGTAGTTTTGCAATTCTTTCTCTCCGCCGTCTCTTAGAAATGAACAAGTGTTTAGTGAGTCAAAGGCTTCTTTATAGGTGAATGCGGGTATAATATAAGACAAAGAGAAGTGATAGGCTTCCATTAGCTAACCTGACGGGTTACTGAAAGGTTGTATTTTCAAGAGATATCTTAAGATCCTTTTTTTTGTATACGTAGTATGTTTAACAGCTTGACGTTTTATGTTATGTCTGTTTAATCGACAATTATATATATATATATATATATATATATATATATATATATATATATATATATATATATACAAATTCACTTTCCTGCCTCCCCGCCCCTAGTTCTCTTCTTCGAGGTGGGCTGCCCCTAGGAAGGCCGTCCCATTACCATCAGGACATGTCCGTAATTCCCTCAAAGTCGGTGATGTGCATGTGGCGTGTCTGCCTGTGGTTCGTGCTGTCGAAGAGTAGTTATTTGGTATCTTGTTGGTTGTATCTGATGCATGTTGGTGATGAAGTGCATTAATGTACAATAGGTTGTCCTTAATTGGGACATGAGTACTCTGTGTCTGGTGTAATTGTACTCTAATTGTTTTATTTGATGGGTGCCGGAGTGCGTTTAGAATCTTGTCTGTTGTGTAAGTGTTCAAGCTTCTTTGAGTGATGGAAGTGTGGATGTGTTTTAGTATTTGTGGTTTGCCTTCGTTGGGGGCAGGTTGCCGAACAGGCGCTAGAATAAGTGTACTGGGCTTCTTTTTCGTGACTAGCTTGTGGGATTTGGCTTCTTAAAATGGTAGTTGATGTAGGGTGAGTTCAGTGTACTGCTGAAATGTTGGGTTCCGATCATTTCCAAGCAAAAATTGAGTGGAAGTATTTTTGTTCCGGCATATAGATGTGTGGTTGGTGTGCAGTGTGTGATGACTGAATCGAGTGTAGTTTGTGAGAGTTTTGGCGAGGGCTGTATACTTGGCTGTTGCTGCTTAGTTGAGGGTGGCTTGTATTTTGTAGTGAATGTCTCCTTTTGGGGAAATATGATGTTTGAAAGTGGTTTGAAGGCGTTGGCTTTCTATATGGCCTTGTTTGTGATGTTGTGACTTGAGTTGTAAATGTCTTGTGGGTGTCTAGTGTAATTTTTAGGGAAGTGTAGGTTTTGTTTAATTGAATGTGTTATCAGTTTTGTCTTATTTCCTAGGTTTTGTTGATGCATGGTAATCTAGTGTGAAGAGTGTAATGGTTGATTTAAGGGGTGGCGCTGTCGTGCGGTTTTGGTTACGCCAGTGTTCCTGTGTTGGAGTGCTCAGCTTTCTGTATCGATTGATGGTTGTTATGCAGTGAGTGAGATCTCATCCACGTAGCGATTGGTTTTGATGAATGTGGATTGTGGTTGTAGAATGTCGTTTGTGAATAAGTTGAAAAGTAGGGGTGAGAGTGTGGCTTCTTGATGGACGCTATTTTGAAGCGGCTGGGTGCGAGATTTGTGTTAGTCGTCTCTTGGATTTGGCTGCCAAAGATGAAGTTTGTTAGCCAATTTTGTCGTTGTTGATGATCGTGTTGTTCAAGAATTTTTGTACGAGTATATGTTTAGATATTGTCTAGAATGGTTTGTTTATGTCTATTGGAGCAAGGATTGTACATGAAGGGAGGGGGCGCTTGTTAAAGCCATCGAGTAACCATTGTGTGAGATACGTAATGAGGGTCGTACTTAAGTGATATTTTCGGAAATCGTGTTTTGTTTGACATATTTGATGGAATATTTTAACTTTTTCCTTTGCTTATTAGTTTCCGAGTGTTTTCGATCGTGTGATCAGTAATGAGATGGGACGGTATGAGGTGGGTTGTCTTGATGGTTTGACTGGTTTGAGCATTGTTATGATATGAGCTCTTTTCCATAGTGAGGAGGATTTTGTTATTTTGAAAACTTCGCCACCATGGTGGCGAAGTTTTAAAATAACGAACTAGGGTTGTAAAATAAGCGAACTAGTCGCGATAATGAATTATATCAATAATATAGAGATATAACACCTGAAATTTTAGCTATCGAGCTTGCGATAAATAATGGTAAAATAAACTTCGTTGTGGTATACATATAGGACACCCAAATCCCAAAAGGAGTACGTTATTCTTCTTTTTGAAAGGCTTTTTCCTTAATTAGAGAAAAGAGAACGGTTATATAGGGTGAATTAAATACGAAAGTAGTTTTAAGACGTCAGCTAAGGTATAATACTGAATTTAAAAATCATTTTTTATATTTGACAGTATTTTAGATATGTGTCACATAAGATACATTCGATCGCAAGGATTTAAAAAGTATATATATATATATATATATATATATTTATATATATATATATATATATATATATATATATACATATATATTCTATATTATTTAATATCTCTTTCTGAATGACAAAATACAAGTTTAAAGATAAATATAAACATAAACAGGTCTGAAAGGGTTAATAACAGCATCTAAAAGATATTAAAAACACATAGCATTGGTCACTGTATTTCACACGAACACCAACCTCTTGTTCCTTTGGGCAAATACAATGATTAAATATCTATTCGAACATCAATTTCATTGTAAATATCAATCAGTGCCAGGTTGTTGAGGCGTTCTTGACTTATGGTATTCCTTAAGTACGTTTTCAGTCTCTTTAGGCCTGAAAATGAATGCTTGGCCTCTGTTTTCAAGGCTAGGAGAGTAATCAGGTCTTGGACGATCCTGGCAGGTTCCGATACATTCTGGTCTGTGCGTGGGCAAAACCATCTTTAACAGAGTAAAACTTGATTGTTGACGAAAAACATCGCTCTGCTTCCGCTCTGGCGAAACTTAAGACCTCGATGTCAGGCTCGTAGACTTTTGACGCCTTTAGTAAAGCAGGCTCATCTCCGTGGGCGCCGCTGAGCAGATGTTTGATGTTGAAGCCGACCGGAATACTGTCGTTCCCGAACGGCCGTGCAGTTCAGTCAACACCTTGTCAATGCACGGGACATAGACGTCGTGGAAGCAGGTCAGTTCAAATTCCCAGGTCTTGTCGAAATACGTCTTCACTGATCGTAGCGTGTGATGAGGCGAAATCGACCGTAGGAGAGAGCAGGGCTCGGCTTGGCTTCCCGGTGTGAGCTAGACTCGAATCAGGGACGATGAGACCAATCATAAAGCGCGACTCTCGGATTGCGATCAGTAGGAATCCCACCGTCGCATCCGAGTTGTTCTCATCGTCGAGAAAGATGGCAATAACCCGGCAGGAATTTGATGAACACAGTGACTGAATCGTTCAGCCTATAATTGAAGCAATCCATTATCTTCGCGAGCGGACATTCTCGCTTCATCACGGCCGCACACCCACAGAACTTGCTTACCATGGCATTGGCCCCGTCAAAACAGAGGCCACGGCAGCTACTCATGTTGAGGCCGACACTCTTCACTCTGATAACAGGAGACAAGCCAGGTCTTTCCCAGTCGGTCTTTGGCGTGAACAAAGCCGAGGAAGTCCTCTCTTAGTTGACCGCCGCTAAAGGGACGGGCCCAAATGGTAGCTTGTTCTTTCCCTTGAAACGTCGGTTGTCTCGTCCATCATGACAGCAAAGAATCCAGAAACTGCTGAAATCAGCTTCTCTTATACCAGCCTCCCTTCAAACCAAGATGTTGTAATTATTAAAACTCATTCCCTCTAAATCTTATTCTAGTTATGAGAACATTTTAAAAATACGGCTATTATTGGGTCGTCCAAAATAAATTACCGCTGATAATCTTACAATGTTAGTTTTATACAATTAACAAACAGATTAAGGTGTAAAAATAAACAAAGGCGTTAACAATAGAGATGGGTCATATATATTTATTGTTTTTGTGAAAGCCTGAATGCCATTTGTGATTAAACTGTAAATTTATTGTTTGAAACTCAAAATTTATAAGATTAGAAGTGAAAATTTATTTTGGACACCCTATATATCCTCGTATATCCATATATACGAGTCTAATTTCATGACCTCACTCACCTAAAATTTCACTGATTTCGTCTTTAATTGTCTTGTAGTTCTTGCCAAAGGTTGAGAGGAACCCCATGAGTTCAGCATCACCTCCATTGGCAATGTACCGCATCAGGGCTCGGAGGACTCCTCCAGTCCGGCTGAGAACAGACATCCAAAGGGCCGTCGTCACGGTATCATCGGAGGGGGAGCATGTTGTGGCCGCAGAGGAGTACGCTCTCAATTCCCGGAACGGGCAAACGATGGGTGCTCTTAATTTGTTCCTGCCTCTTTGTGGTAAGGATCGCGTCGTTGGACTTCGACGAGTCATGTGCGTTGTAAAGGAAGGGATCCATTCGGGTCATGGCCACGGCGTGGTAGCATACTGGTTGTGGTTCTTCCCCACAAAATCAGAAAGGTCAAAGCTAGAGTAGCTGCCACCGCAACTGCACCGGCTTCATACAACGAATGGGGACATCAGCAGTCTTGGTATCCTCTGGAACATCTGCCTCTGCCCTGGCCTCATCCAGTTGCACAAGTTTAGACCGTGGCTTGAAAAATGCAGTGATCTTAGCGGGATATCTTGCTTGTTTCATTTCAATGGATCTACGAAGCAATTGAAAACAATTTAGGTAAGGGGTATTAAACATAAAAAGTATTGAAACAGATATAGAATAAATAAAAAAAAAACAATCAGGTGTACACATGTTATCATGAAGCACAACCGACGCATATAACTATTCAAATATTACTAGGCAAATTTTTCCAGGTGAAAATTGAGGGTGGTAAAATTAACAAATATGCTAAAAGCATAAGATCCTGCGCTCTGGTAGGGCTAATCCTGCGCGCTGGGAGGGCGCATTATAAATACTTATTATTATTATTATTATAAGATGTTCTGAAGGATACATCAAATTTTGGTCCAATTTTTCTTCCTCTAATTTTGGTCCTCAATCCACACTCTCCCCTCAACATTTTTATTGGGGGACGCTTAATGAAGTCGCCTCGCTTTTCACTATGAGTGTAACATTTCAACATTTGTTCATGACACGAAACTGGGTGTGGGGTGTATTTAGAAAGATAGAGTAAGAGAAGGGGGGTAATGAAGAGAGACGAGGGCATAAGAAAGAGAAAGTGAAGGAAGTAGTAGAAAAGAATGATCCCGGTGAGCGGGCCTTCTCCGTTGTTTGGTAATGTCCCACTGCGGGATCCTTTTTTTATTTCACTTGTATTAGATGTGGGTATCCCACTGCTGGAACTTGTTTTCTAATTTTGTTGTCCCACTACGGGATCTTCTGATTTATTTGCTGTTTTCTTATTTTATTTTTAATTGTTCAAGTTATTTGTATTTTGGTACAGGTGCAGTCGTTCTGGTGTTGTGAAGGTAGTTTTTAAATCTACCTCCTTCTGCTTCTGGGTCAAGGGTGTCCAGTCTCCCTGGGGAGAACTGTATTAAGTCTTGTCCAGATATCTCGTCCTCATTTGTGTAGGAAGATGTTGATCTGATATATGCCAACCTCTTTGTGGAGGCTCCTCTAGGCCTGTAGCTCTTGCCACCTGGCGTTAGTGATGAACCTGAATCCTCGTTTTGCACCCGCTGAAGCTTTGTTGTGTTGCTTGATGAGGCCGCGTTGAGCGGTATAGCAGGATACACCACTTTGGACCTAACTGAACTAGTGTATAGTTTTTTTTTTAGTTGCTTGGTTAAAGTTCCTAAATCTTGTATTTTATCAAGTTCCGTGTTTGCCAGTACAATCCTTGTGCCGATGTATCATCTTATGCCCGTACTGGAAGGCTTGAAGCCGAGTACGAACACGCTTGGCGAGTATTTTGATATCGGTTGCGTTTAAATTGAGAGTGACGGTCTGATGTCTCCCGATCGCGGTTGAATTGAATTTTGCTATGTTCGTCTGGATTTTCCAGCGTCTTTCAAAGCTGGAGATCCTTTCGGCTTCCGCGGCCGTGGCTATGGCCAAAATCCTTGTGGATTTTGTCCTTCGAACCACGATTTGGGTGACATCGTCCGCGTACTGGATGTTGAGCGTTCTTCCGCCAATAGGCTTAGGGATAAGCCCTTATGAAGATGGTGGGGCTGAGGCATCCTTCTTGTGGTACACAGGATTGGAGCTCCTTGAAGGCGTTGACAGCTTTCCTGCCTGCCAAGTAGCTGCAGAGGATTTTTCGAAATGGGGCATGAGTCTCATTCACAAGATTTTGTATTTCAGGACATCAATCCAGACATTATCGAAGGCCTTCTTTACAACTCTATAGACAACATAGATCCAACACCCATTAGCCAGCCCTGTTGCTGCATGTTGAAGCATGTGGGATATGACTTTTGATGCGCCACAGTGCTTTCTAAATCCGTTCTTCCTCCTTCAGCAGAGAGTGGGCCAAAAGGTGTGTTATTAGCCTATCTTTAAGGATATTCTCGAAAATCTTCCCAATGGTCTTTAGCAATGATTTAGGCCTGAGGCTCATGACCTGGTTTGCTGGTTTCCCAGGCTTTGGGATGAAGATCATCTTTGAATTCTTCAGGCCATCCCACAAATATTCCATTGCCAGAGATGCGTTGAACAAGTTCAACAGTCTGGTCCAGATTCATTCACGGGCCTATTTCAGGTGTTTGGTGTTAATTTGGCTGAGGCCTGGAGCTTTGGGCCGGAACGATGAGATAGCTTCCCATAATTCTACACCGGAGATGATGTTACCGTCCTGTAAGTTATCGTGGGGACGTTTCAGGTTCGCGGTTCCGTAAGAAATTAACTTGTCCTCCCTTCTCTCCGTGTTCAAGAACCTGATCCTCGAAGACTGGATTGAAATCCTTTTTCTCTTTATCGGAGATTTTGAAGACTTCGCGGAAAAGTCTTTCCTTTTCACAGGGGTTACTCACCCTGATTCTGTCGTGCGAAATTGTGGTAGGGCCGTGTGTTTCGGTAGCTCCTTTGAGTCTGCTGATGGCTGACCAGAAAGACTTCTGATTCCTGTCAATATCTATTCTTGCGATTAGATGGTTCCACTTCTCCCTTAGCTCGTGAGATAGCGCGGCGTTAAGCTGCCTACTGAGTTGCTGAACAAGGTGGAAGTCCATGGGTCTTGTGTAACCCATATCGAGGATGCGAGCGTATATCTCAATGAAGCACTCTAGGAGCACCACTATCTCTTGTGCAGGGGTGGTAAGCAATATCGTTTTGAGTGAGACTTTTGAGATTGCAATAGCGTCTGCATTGGAGATGCAGTTGTTGATATTAGTCAATTCGTCGTCGAGATCTTCTTCGGATGCGCCACTCAGATCTGAGAGGTCCAACGGGAATCTTCCACTGTATGCATCCCAGTCAGCATTAGAGAAGTTTTTCCTGGGTGCAACTGGAACTAGGATAAGAGCAGCTGCTACTGTGATCAACATAGGGATGTGATCGCTGGGCGTCGACGGCCCTGATTGAACTAGTTAGTGGAACGGAAAATTGGTATTTGTGAAAACTATATCAGGCTAGGTGGCCGATCCTGGTTACAGGAATGTAGGGAAGTCCGGCCTGATATGTTCTGCTATGTTCCTTTTCAGCCAGAGGTCAAGGTTTTTTTTCTCTAGCCTCCGCTCTTGTGTAGCCAGCTGTCCTATTCCTCGCGTTCAGGTTTCCAGCAAATAGCACTGGGCGCTCTTACTTGAATCAGGTGTACAAGTCGTGAATGGGCTTATAGTGATTGCGTGGAAGTTTTTAGCCCACACCCATTTCGATGTCCCCTATAGAGCACCTCTGAACTATTGACAGGAAGGATTCGTTCATTTTAAACAGTCAAAACGGAAGAAGATTTATGTGTCTTAATCTAGAATGATCTATATTTGACAAAACAATTAATTGAAGCTTCAAAAAGTACCAATAAGGTTTTAAGATACATAGCTAGACATTTTGCATTTAAATTGAAAAGATGTATATTTCCCTTATACGAGTATAAAGCGCTTATAAAGCCTCATTTGGAGTATGCGGTACAATTCAGGCATCTATATATGTAAAATGACCATTAAATATTAAAATGCGATAAAAGTCAAGCAACCAAATTAATTTCTGAACTTAGAAATAGATCGTACGAAGAAGGGTTGAAGCACCGCGATTTAATTTCTTTGAATGATCGAAATCTGCGTGGTCGACTTATTGAAGTATTTAAAATAATAAACATGTTCTCTAACCTAAATTATATCTAAGGATCTTTGCTGGTTCGTAATGTAATATGAATGACCTTTTGCATAAATGATAGCCCTGTGGACGAATTTGGGATTCACTCTCATCTCTAAGCCATCTTCGGCTAGCAGAGGTGGACAGTCACCGAGTGGTGGAGAGGTAATTGTGGTGGATCTGGTTCGATTCAGATGGTTCGAACTCACAAAACAGTGGGATTACATACCTACCTCATGACTCTTTTTCAGGATCTTTCCCCGTGAATTTTAGTCGTGTGCACGTGACTCTAAGGTTACTATGTCGGTCCGTAGGTCGTCGGTCAAATGGTAACGTTTTACTTTTTAATGAGTGTTTTAGGCAATAACATCGTAATTTTCAGCCGATTTTAACGAGGTTTAAAACCTATATGCTGTTTTATATTTTCTTTTAAATGAAATAATTTCCAAGGTCTTCCCAAAGTTATTCCGGGAATTATTGAAAGAAAACTAACTATGGGTCGGATTTTCCCACTTCTTGAATGTTTTGAAGGTCGTAAGGTCAATAGGTCATAACTCAGAATAATTGAGAGTATGTCACCTAGGTCTGTTGACTTTGTTTTTAATGTACCATGCTCTTCCTGTAACTATTTAAATTCGACATTTGCTTCAAAAGACTTTGTCACCCTCGATCTGTGTAATTCCGACATTTATTAATTCCCATAAAATCCCGTAAGAGTCTCTTTACCACCAGGACTCTTATATTCTCGATGGAGATAGTAACGTCATCGTTTGGCCATTCCAGTCTAGTTAATCCTCAATCATTTGCACACACACACGTTATTCATTCGCTTTCTTTTAATCTTTTCATCTGTTATTTCCCTCACCCCTTTTGGTACCTGAATAGGATTAGGTATGGGTGAAGGAGAGCGTTAAGCGCCTTCACGGAAATGCCTCTTTCCCGTAGGCTCTAGTCTGGAAGAGTTGTGGTGAATGAAAGAATGAAGCTACCATAAATCAAGGAATCGATCCAGGGAGAGAAACTTGCTCTTGGTTCAACCCCCATCAAAGCAATCCAAGAACTCCATTTCTATTTATTCTGAAGCGGTTAAAAACAAGCTACGTGCCCTAGCGAGGAAACTCGCCCGACCAGCAAAGCGGGGATTGTAAAATACCCATTAAGTGTGGCAGAAACGGTAATAATGTAACAAAAAAGATGAAAGATCAAGGATCTCAGTCATTGCCTTGGCAATCCATTCATCCTTGGATAATAAAATACAAAACAGTAATCGAACCAAACTCTTTATTCAACGAACCAAGAGGTGAAACACGAAAAGTTATTAACCTACCAACACATCCTTTAAGTCTTCAACATAATTCAATGCGCAAAACATTAAGATCAAATTATACTAATTAACTTTTAGAGCAGCTTTTGGGGTGACAGGTTTCACGAATACATACAAATGAGAACAAATGGATTCTAAGGACATGAGGGAGACATTTAAGTCTCCTCTCCTTATTATTATCGGGCGTTTCTAGCGGGTCTGCGGACCAGACTGGAGGGCAGGGAGTTCAAGATGATAGCCCTGCAACAAATCATCATCCATGTCCTTTTTCACACATCTCGTATTGCTGTCTAAACCTATCCTACTGTTTAACGTAGTATCCGAACCACGGATGGCTGACCAGAAAAGTGTTGATCTTAATATCAATACTTTTCTTGAAAAAATCAACACGTTAGTCCATTCAATTAAATTTACTTTAGAAAATGAAAAAGATAACACCATCCCTTTCTTAGATATTTTGAGCACCGAACAGACCAAGGTTTCAAATATAAAATTTATAGAAAACCTAAAGCCATTGACTCATACATCTATTTCTATTCCGATCACCATATTAGTATCAAAAGAAGTGTTTTCTTTTCCATGTTTCTCCGCGCTCTGAGAATTGTTTCACCCGAATATTTGAAAAAAGAGGTTGATAGGATATATAATATAGGTTTAAATTTGTGTTACCCTTTCTACGTACTAAAAAATTGTTATAATTCTGCTAAGCGTTCATTTTATCAACCTAATCGTAACATCCCTAAATTTCATGCCAAAAATGTATTAGTTTTACCTTTTAACCAAAGTTTCATCAAATTACCTCGTTTACTAAAACCTTTAAATATAAATGTTATTTTTAAATATGAAAACACTATCCATCGCCTTCTCGTAAAAAAATCACCCCTAAACCAGGCATTGTATATTCTATTGGTTGCAATAATTGTGAAAATTGCTATTATGGAAAGACAATTAATAGTCAGGATCATGCTATTAATTGGAATAGTGCTAAACCTATTATTAAATGTACAAACTACATTTCAAGAAATATTTTGGAGTGTATCTCTATTAATACTTTCCCAAATTTTAAAATCATCCCTGGATTGTTTAGCCTAGATCCTATCATATCTAATTATATTATATCACAAATTAAAATATTTAAAGAATTTGTACCCCCTAGTTAGGGTTTTGCTGCAGGTAGCCGTTATAACCCCCCCACTCCTTACTATATAAGATATTGTCTGTCCTGACCTACGTTATTCCATGAAGAGGCCTTTTAGAATAAAGACGAAAGCGCTCGGAATCGTTTTTCCATTTTCCTTGTGGATGTTATTTATCATATATATATATATATATATATATATATATATATATATATATATATATATATATATATATATATATATATATATATATATATATACACGTTTCGCCCCTTATCTCTGAACATTACCCAATTTAGGAACGTACATTGATACAATAAATATATCCAATAACAAAGGCAAACAACAAAAAAACTTACGACACATTAAATAAAAACGAAAAAGCGAGACTAAAGTTAAAATATGACAAAGTATAAAACTTAAGAGAAGAACCGAATACGTGAATGATTCTAAAGTAATTTCGCATTGCTTTATGTCGATAGTCGTTCCTTGCATGCGTGAAAAAGTGATTGAAAAAGGAGCAAGAAATTTATTTGGTAGGTTGTGCAGTTATAAGATATGCAGGGCAAAGTAACCAGTCCCGTTGAATGCTGGTTTAGTTTTCTTCATATAAAGCGACTCTAATATTTTTTACACAAGCATTGAAGGAGTACCGAAGAAAATGGAAAAATGTTCCGATGAAATGGGGTAGCCAGTATTTTATGCATGATTTCGTATGCTGAAGAGTTCTGGTGCAGTTAAAGGTCGTTGAGTTCTATGCGGTAATTCAAGTTGTTTGTTGACACTACGTTTAAGATGTAGCCTAGCCTGGCCTACGGAGCAAACAATACAGCCGGGGCACTTGAATTGATATACAACAGATACAGATGATCTCAGCATCAAAGGTATACGATCTTTATAATTAAAGAATAAACTGAAGGAATATGGTTAATATATATCAAATTAAACTGCCTTTGCGATAGAAGGCTTAGCAAGATTTTCTTAAGGTTAACGTACAAAGAAGTGGAGAGATTAATAAATTGCAGCTTAATAAAAATACGGTGTTTTGAAACAGGTGTATATGGGTTTAGACTTATATAGCTAATTAATGAAGTTTTTATATACCTGTCAAATAGGTGTATAGGAACATGTTAAATGAAAAATATGTTCTCAGAAAACTCATTTCCATGTGAAAATAGACCCTAACTAAAGAAATTATGTAGGCTCTACATCGTTTTTAGTATATTCTTGCGGTTTGAAATATATGTTTCACAAAACTAAAGTAATTAGTCCCCTAAAACTATAGTCGTTGTTTTCCTAGAGACGATAGATTTTAATTTTCCCTCTCTATGTACAGTTACTTCTAGAAAATTTTATTTGGTGTTCCAAATCGTCTGGTTTGAGAAGTAGCGAAGTGTTTTGGTGTTTGAGCTTGTTTTGGACATATTTATTGTGTTAGTGTACCTTTCTAAATTGAGTAATTCCTTTATCTTTAAATAGAGGTACTGCAGATGGTCCGAGACAAAGGAGGAAACGTCTAAAAAAGTGTCCTTCTCCATCTACTCGTAGTTCTTCATTTTCCGACTGCGATTCAGTTTTCCGCGAACTAAATATATATATATATATATATATATATATATATATATATATATATATATATATATATATATATATATATATATATTGTGTTGCGGAGGATTTACCTGAAGCTTCAAGTGTATAATTAGAAATCATTTCGTTAAAACCGAGCTGATGTAAATAAACCTAATTCTTCAAAGGTGATGACAATTTAATAACTGGTAAAGCCTCCCATTTATCTAACCTCCATTATCTCTATTAATTAACTCATGGGTGCAGGTAAATATAACTACAATTAATATATATATACATATATATAATACAAAAACACTTTATATATATATATATATATATATATATGCCTCAGTAAGGTAATAAGGAATGAAGAAGGAACTATACACTTGAAAAACGGTTACATACTTGCTTATAAAGGTCTAAACTATTTATACCTATAATGGTGGCAAAGGCTTGTAGGATTTCTCATATAGCGAGAGATAACAGAAGTTATAGGAATATCCGAGAGATTAATCAAATGAGTAATTAAAATATCAAATAGGTATTCGTTACAAGTAATGCAAGCATATGAATCTACAACATCTCGCTTAAATGAAGAAGTAGAGGACTCTTATGAAACACCTATGAATAAACACTGCCAGTTTGAGATGGCGATGCGGAGACTCTAATGGAATGATTCATGAAGAACAAAGACGAGATAGACGATCGATCGCAAATTTCAGAGCAGATTTTTGAGATGAGACAGGAAGAGTTTGTTAGAGTTTTGACCTATGACCTACCATCCTTTTAGACTTTTTTTCTCACTTGGGACCAAGTGTTTAACCTGTGGTCCGGCCACCGTGAAGGCGAGCCAGAACGGGACCCTATCTAGCAACTTGTCACTCCCGGTGTGATTTAACTTCGATGTAATCGGATGTTGTGTTTCCACTCGGCTACTCCCATGTGAAAACAGATTATGGTAACATTTTCAGAACGAACAAACCTTTCTATTGTGGACTCCTTTTCCCAAAAGAGGTGGAGGATGGGCATGGATGGGAACAAATTGCACCAAAAAATTAGATCTATAAAATAATCTTAAATGGTGAAAATATCAGTAAAATACATATCCATTATCAGCACCTTTAAGATAAGTAGAAACTCCAGATTACTCAAGAGCAAGATCAAAATAAATTTAAAATAAGAGACAAACAAACCTCTAACAATGAGAGAAAAATCATTAAAACATGACACCCAAAAGTGAAATAAATACCTTCCAAATTCCATAAACTAAATGATCAAGGGACAGATTCATGATTATCAAAATGCAAAACTAATAAAACAGAAACTATTTTACAATTTGAATCTTTAGCGAATAACGAAACGATGTTATCTACCAAAAAAATATGAGGCTACGAAATTACTTTTACACAAAATGTGAAAAGTCAGACGGGATGGAACAATTAGAGAAAGACTGATTATATAGAACTCAAAAAACACTTAAGAAATCAGGTTATAAAAAAGAACATATAATACAAACTTAGTGAGAAAATTATTGATAAAAACGAAAGAGATGAAACAACTGACAATTGGGAGACAGTAAATGACAACACTAAATGATAAACAGAGAAGCAAAATGACAGAAATAAATCACATTGTAAAGGTTGAAAAATTTTATCGGCAGCTATATGGTAACAATGATCATCTTAGACCAGACAACAACTCAACGAATGGCGAGTAAAAAATTGCATGCACTTAAAAGCATAAAAAATGGTAAAGGTCCTAGCGAGAATGGGGTTATACTCGATCTAATAAATTTAAGGGGGTCAAAGTCTTGCTGACCTATTTTTTTCAAAGCGACAGGGAATACTTAGATACTACAGGGTAAACAGTTTCTTATCAACAATATATAGATCGCATTAGTCATAACCAATAATCTCAGAAAAATACTCAACTTCAATCACTCACTCAAACAGGCTGGTTTGAGAGCTAAGTTGTAGTACTTAAGACCATCGTCAAACGCTTCGCCAATTATTACACAGAACAAAAGCATACGAATTAATTTACTACATTGCATTCCACGACTATGAAAAAGCTTTTAACCCACCAGACACCTAATCAGTTATAAGAGCACCATAGAAGCAGAAAACTAACAAAATGTACATTTACATACCTTCTTACATATATAGTGATGCAACATCGTCATTTATGCTGTACTCTGTCATAAGTAAAATACAAAAAAGTAGAAGAATGGGATCTCATATCACCAAAACCTTACATCAGCGCTTGAGGATATTTTCAGGATTTATGTGTGGGGGAAAAATGAGAATCAGAATTAGAATGAGATATTTAAGTCAGTCGGCATTTGATGATGACGGCAGTATTTGCTTCAAATCCTGAAGAAATACAGTCAATGGTAACATAATTAACAAAAAACAGTGTCACAGTTGACTGTAAATTAATTACACCAAAAAAGAAAAATACTTATCATAGTTTTGCAGAAGATAGAGCAATTAGAATTGGTAATAAAACTTTAGAGCAAGTACAAGTATATATATATATATATATATATATATATATATATATATATATATATATATATATATACTTAGGAACGCTTGTGATTCTTGATGAGAACAGGTAAAAAGAATTAGGGAAAAGAACAAAATTAGGTTGGAAAGCAGCAGAAAAGCTTAGCCACATCATCAGAAGCGACAGAACTCTTTGCTTAAAACTCAAGGTAGTTAATCAATGGATCTTACTATTCTTAACCTAAGGAAATGAAAGTTGGACACATAACATAAAAAGTATGTAAATATAAACTAATGATAACTCAGAGAAACGTAAAACAATAGAATATATGTTAGGAATAACTTTTAGAAACCAAACAGGAAATCCAAAGAATAAGACACAAACACGCCTGAAATATACTGGGGGGGAAGGACACCCTCAAACTTTTGAAGTAGAGATGAGCAGGAGACATTATGATATGCAACGGCACAAAATCTCCCCCCACCCCAATCCTAAATTTGACACTTTCACACATAAGAAATCCAAGAAGACGACTTCGCAGATGACCAAGGATGAAATTCGCACAAAGGCTGAATAAAGTAACGTGACAAAATCGAGGACTGGCCCGTATATATATATATATATATATATATAGGCAAAGAAATCCTACAGGAAAGTGCAAGGCGGACTCCAAGTACTTTCGAACTTGTTCAGTTCATTATCAAGGAATAACGAAATATTTTACAAAGCTGGTATATACGAGTATATGAGAGACGCAGAGTAATGCCCCGCCCATGTACAACGAAAGGGCACAAAATAGAAAAATAATATCAAAGACGGATGTGAATTATAAAATCAAATAGATAATGTCTACTTCCGGAAATTCCAACTGTGAGCACAGAATGTAGACATTTAGGCCACTAAGATAAATACATACACACCTAATTGTGAATACATAAAAGTAAACGATAGAAACATAACTAAATTAATAAGTCAAAGGGCTAAGATTTAAAATAGACACTTTCGTTATAAATATTCCTTTTAATAACAGGGGCCAGTTTAAAGAGGCCGGGGAATATATTAAAATTAGGTGGCGATTTAATGAAGGAGCATTCAACAATATTTCTTTGAATACAGTCATCAGATTTGTAAATAAATTTGGCCAAATTCCAATTGACAGTGTGACTGTTTTCAGAAAAATGGACAAAGAAAGCTACTGCTATCCCCCCTTCCTAAAATTGTGAATTTCTCCTATAAATATAGATTCTACCAGGAGAAATTCCCAATTTTAATTTGTCAGATGGGCAATCTAAATGCAGCCTCCATTCCTGTAACCTCATCGAAACAGCTTAGTCAACGATCTTAGACTCGCACCCCCTATTTAATGACCCTTTTTTTCCCGTTTTGTGTTTTTTTCTTCTTTTTCCTGATCTGTAAAAATTGCATTCTCAGTATAAGAATGAAGAGGGTATGATAACTACATATCGTAACTAGTCTCGTAAGTTAAAATTTCTGCTTCTATACAGTGGTTTCACTATCATATACAATAACTCGCCATTGAGTTCTTTTACTTATATATATATATATATATATATATATATATATATATATATATATATATATATATATATATATATATATATATGTGTGTGTGTGTGTGTATGTGGTTAGGTAAGGACAATAATAGAAAAGTCTCCTGGAGTTCTTATATATACCCTCTTCAGTACTACCACCTCTACGACTAATGGGTGTGGTTGCTCAGTCATATATGTGGCGCCCCTGGAAAGGGTTAAGGTACTCCAATAGTATGTTTTACCGGATTAAAGAATTTTTATTATTAATCTTATCTCACTATATATATATATATATATATATAAAGAGAGAAAGCGACAAAGAAAGTCAGAAAGAAGGTGCATGCCAATAGTGTAATAAGCTGAGCTCTAGGAAACAAAAGATCAAACGTAGTGATAGTGCTGTGATGAAGGTGTGCCTTACAGTGACACATCTAACCACACACTCGGCCAATCTGCCACTCAAGTCGAAAGTTTGGCCAAGCTCCGACAAAGGCAAGGTTCCCGGTACCTAACTGATGGTTTTCGGGCCTTTCCGTGGCCTCTAATCAGAGCCGAGAGATTGCGGAGGAGAGCGCATAATTGGACGTAGAAACTGACGTACAAATGACGATGCTGACGGAAAGGTGCTATTTTTTGTACGTATTAAGGCAGTTTTGGCTCCAAAGGGACACATTCCATCTTTGGAAATGAAGATTGGGAGTGGTAAACGCGATGGGAACGCCTTCACTCCCACTTGCCGGGCCACGCTACGGGGCTTGGAGGGAGGGGGCGGTGGTAGGATTTGAGAGAAAGATGTATAATTCCGGTTGCATCGTCTTTGTTTATGTTTGTGGACAACCTTGAGTGCGCAACTCACTGGGGAAAAAGTGCGCTTGCACGACTGAGGATCTGTCCTGTTCCCTCGAGATTTTGGTATAATCTGGATCGAGCATCGAAGATTCATGGGATTATTTTAATGATCAAACTCCTGTCTTGGTTTCTCACTTTCTCTTCATATATAATTTTGATTTCTTTGCACCCCCAAAGGGGAGGCATGAGGAAAACTACTATAGACGTGCCCCCTGGAATAACAATACGCCCCCCCCGCTCTAGTTTGTACCCCACAAGGGACTGCCAGGTATATCACTGAGTAATGACCAGCATGCTACCCATTCCCTCTGGGTTACAATACCCACAGGATCATCGGCTAAATGTCTTCCACAACATACAATTCCACTTCCTCTATCTTCACTACTTACGAACTAAAATTTCAGCCCAGTACCAGAATACTTTAAAATCACACAAAAACTAAACCAAACCAAACAATCAAAATAAAGAACCAAACAAAAAAAATCAAGAACCAAACAACAAACGCCAAATAAACAAACAAGAAACAAACAAAAGCAAGAAGAAGGAAGCACACTCCGGCGTCGGCTGGGGGATGGGGGGCGCCTACCCTCGAAGCAGGTTCATGCGACCAATACCAAAGAGAGTAAAATAAAATGGAGATGGCCAACCTCTTCCTCCTGGTAATGGGAGATCAAGGAATATGATCCAGTTCGTACATACAAAAACAGGACCCAGAAATACGAATTTGCTTTTCCTTGCTGGACACTCCGGAACGCTCCCCGGGGCAACTTGACCCCCCTGCAGGAAAGGAAGGTTCAAGAGAATCTCTGAGCTCTCAAGTTGTCTATTCAGGTTGAGGAACCTTCCACCCACTTTAACTTTCTTTAACTTTGCCATTGTTGTTAGGAACTTTTCCTCAGAGTACTTCTTGGTGGAAATCTCTTGTTGGTTTTCGTCTTTTTAAAAATTAAATACACTTCATTTGGAATAACTTTACAAATGTATTTGGGCACGAAGAGTCACTTCAAAGTTTCCACCTTTTTTTTCTTATACTTTAACTCAGTGATACCCAACATGGGGCGTACCCTCCACCAATGGGGCCTGGTAAAATATTGGTATGGCGTGGGCATGGGATCAAAGAAAATATTTGGGGGCAATGAGCATCCATCTTTTTTTTATAATATTGCTAAATGGCAACTTGACAAACAACTGTTATGAAGTGAGATAAAAATTGATTCATTGACGTTGGCCTTTGTTGTGTACGTCGTGATTGACACCGTATTTTCTGTTCTAGTTATTCACTTATTCTTTCGTGGTAAATAAATATGTAAGATTCTTTCGCACGAAATAATTAAGAATATTTAATTAATTAAGAACAACTTTACTACTTTTATTTTAAACACCGGTAAAGCATACATTTCTTTTCTGGAAAGTTATAGTGAACCCTGAGAAGAAGTAAGTTGTAAAACACTGCCATAACAGGAAGTTGCCGATATTATTTTTAAGTTTGAGAGATGTTTTAATGTTTTACAACCTAAATAATTGATTTGGTTTTATGAGTGATGACATTACAACATAAAGAAAATTTCCAATATTAATTTAACATATTTGGAAATTTGGGTTAGAAAATTAATTTTTGAAAAGTATGATTTAAATATGTTACCGAGCGCTTCACGGGGACAAAAAAGAAGATTCAAAAACATATAACTGATTCACTTGTTACGATCGATCATCACCTAGTCTGATCATGTATAGGTTCTCTAGAAATATCTAATAACAAAATTCAAACTTTTATAAGTAGTATGATCCCATTATATGCATTCAACTGTACATCTTCTACTTTCTTCTTTTCCATCTACATTTTCTTCTATCCTTCACACTAGGCTTAACACAGCATACGTTGGACAGGGGCAATAGAGATTGAATGAATAGACAGGATATAGTACACACCGTGGTTCGGATTCCACGTAAAGCTGTAGGTCCGCCGACCACCTTGGTCTCCTTTTAATCTTCCACACTACTTCAAACTTTGCTATCGTCCTTTCCCTTTCCTCTTCCTCTCCCTGTCCTTCTCCCTGTCTCTCTCTCTCCTATCCAGAAGTCCAATATGACTCTGGAGGGAGAGGGGAGAATGGGAGAACCTAGTGCCCTTCCCTTCCCCTCTGGTCATCTTAGGATGACCGGAGGGGAGGGGAAGGGGCTTGGTGATCTATTTTATCTCACCTTCCACACCTTTTCTAGTTTATTTACTTACTCTATGGAGCTGTAAATCATATTTTCGACTCTAACTTGCATTTAATTCTCAATATCGCCATAAAAAACTACAAAAAATTTAGCATAGATACACCAATTAATCGCTTGTAAAAACTGGCTATTTCTTAATAAAATCAAAGACAAGATATGGTCCTGTTAACGAAATTATGGCTGGATTGGTTATGTAAGGTAGTATTTTGGTCTTAGCCTCCATCTCTGCTTTAAATTCTCCGTGGACAACAATCAATTTCGGGCAGTTTTTTACGGTTGTAAAACTCATCCGTGGACCTCGTTGCGAACATATGTTTCACGCTGTTATCGAGATTGATATAAATATTAGTCTTACAATATGTTGACATAAAGTTTCTAGTACAATATTCATATGTTCCTATTTTGGACAATTTTATATCATTGAACGCACTTTGTTAGTTTCATATTATCTATAATCATTTTTCTCTCTTTCCTAATATCGACAGGCAGTTATTTTTACTTTCTTATTATCGAGAGCCATGTTTTATTCTTTCCTATTATGGAAACTTATTTATTT
The DNA here is from genome assembly GCA_963969495.1 of Ceratothoa steindachneri. NCBI lineage: Eukaryota > Metazoa > Arthropoda > Malacostraca > Isopoda > Cymothoidae > Ceratothoa > Ceratothoa steindachneri. Next base: position 35,367,051 of record OZ018339.1, on the reverse strand, counting down.
TTACTTTCCTATTGTCGACAGCCATTTTTTTATCCTCATATTTTCGCAAGACATTTATTTAATGTTCCTCTTATCGACAGCTTTATTTACTTCCTTATTATTGACACCAGCTTTCTTTTTTTTACTTTCCCTATATCGACAGCCATTTTCTTTATATTATCGACGAACACTTTATTTTTCTTTCCTATCTTCGACAGCCAATTTTTTACTTTCCAACTATTGACATTCATTCTATTTATATTATCGACGGACATATTTTTACTTTCCTATTTTTCTCGCCCAATTTTTTTACTTTCCGATTATATACTGCCATATTTTTACTTTCTTTTTATCGACAGGTTTTTTACATTTCCTATTATGGACAGCCATTTTCTATTCATTTCCTATTATCGACAGTCATTTTTTTACTCACTTTTTATCAACAGCCCTTTTATTTTACTTTCCTATATCGACAGTCTGTATCTTTTTACTATCGACAATCATTAATTATTTTCCTATTATCCTAGCCATATTTTAACTTTGCTATTTCAACAGCCTTTCTTTACTTTTCTTTTATCAACAACCATTTATTTACTCTCCTAATATCGACAGCCATTATTACTTTCCTAAATCGAGACCAATTTTACTCACTTCTCATTGTTGACAGCCATTTATTTACCTTTCTAATAGACAGACAGATTTTTTACTCTTTTATTATCAACAGCTTTTTATTTTGCTCTCCATCTATCGATTATATTCGAGAGCCATTTTTTGTTACTTTCGTATTATCCAGAGCCATTTTCATTACTTTCCTACTATCGGCTACCATTTTTTTACTATCTTCGAAAGCCTTTTTTTACTTTCCTATTATCGACAGCAAGTTTTTTGCTTCCTTATTATCGACAGCATTTTCTTTTACTTTCCTATTTCGGCAGTCATTTTTGTTTTACTCTTCTATTATTAATAGCTTTTAATAATTTACCTTTAACAACAACTTTTTTTATTTTCCCTTTATCGATAGCCTTTTTTTTACTTTCCAATTATCGACAGATATTTTTTTACTTTCCTATAATCGACAGCTATTTTATTACTTTCCTATTATTCACTGTTTTTTTTTCTTTTCTTTTTACTTCATTATTATCGATCTTCTAACGATCCCATTTATATATGTACTTCGTTAATATCGACAGCTTCTTTTTTTACTTTCTTATTATCGAAAAACTTTTTACCTTTCCAATTATTTATAGCCTTTTTTTCACCATGCTATTATTGATAGCCTTTTTTTACTGATTTACTTTCATATTATCGACCGCCATTTTTTATATTCCTAGTATCGTAACCATTTTTTTACTTTCCTATTATCGATAGCCCTTTTTTAATTTGTTTTTATTGACAGCAATTTTCTTTACTTCCCTGCTCTTGCAGCCATTTTTCTTATCGACAGCTACTTTTATACTTTCCAATTTTTGACAGCTTTTTTAACTTTCCTTTATCGACATCAATTTGTTTGTTTTATACTTCCCTAGTATCGATAGCAATATTTTTACTTCTGTAATATCAGGAGCCATTTTTAATGCTTTTCTATTATCGACTGCTATTTTTCTACTATACTTTTAACAACAGCTTTCTTTTACTTACCTAATATCGACAGCTATTTTTTAACTTCCCTATTACTGACAGCATTTTTAAAAATTATCTTTTATCGACAGCCTTTTTTTTCACTTTCTTATGATCAGCTGACATTATTTACTTTCCTATTATCGAAGGCAATTTTTTTACTTTACTATTTTAGTCGCGGGCGACTCTACATCTCTCTATGTCGGTCGGTCCCGGTATTGCTGTTTTTTGTTTTTGTAATAACATAACTATTTGCCCGATTCTAACAAAATTTGAAAACCTTATGTTGTTTTACGAGTACATTCTCTTTCGAATAATTTAATTGCCAAAGTGCCCCAAAAGTTAACCAGGGAAATATTTTGTTTCAGAAATAAAAACATAACTATTCAGCCGATTGTAACGAAGGTTGAAATACTTATGTTGTTTTACATTCTCTTTCGAATGATATATGTATTTGTTAAGGTCTTTCCTAGGTTAGCCCGAGAATTATTTTGTTTTAGCAATATCATTATAACTATTCGGCTGATTCTAACGAAATTTGAAACCCTTGTATTGTTTTACATTCTATTTCGAGTGACAGAATTGCCAGGGCCCCAGAAGGTTAGTCCTGGAATTATTGAAAGTTGTGAAGAGCTTAAGGTCATAGATCAGAATAAGTGAGTGTACGTGACATTTTGGTAAGCAGACGTTGTTTTTTTTTACTTTTCTATTATCAACGGCCAGTTTATTTTTAATTTCCTAATATCGACAGAATTTTTTTTTTACTTTATTAATATCAACAATTTTTTTTTAATTTCTCATCATCGACAGCCAAATTCTTTTGCTTCCCTATTATCGACAGCCATTATTTATTTTCCTACTATTGATCCCCATTTTGGGGGGGAGGCTTTCCTATTTTAGTCTTTTTTTTTACTTTCTTATTATCTTAGGCCAATTCTTTTTTTCCCTATTAGCGACAGCAATTTTTTACTTTACTATTATCAACAAACATTTTTTTTACTTTCCTATTATTATCGGCAGCCATTGTTTCCTATAATCGACAGACTTTTTTTACTTTCCTATTATAGACAAGCTTCTTTTATTTTCCTATGATGGACATTATTGTTTTTACTTCCCTATTATCGACAGACGTTTTTTTATTTTTCTATTAACGACAAACGGTTTTATACTTTTCTTTTATTACAGCATTGTTTTACTTTCCTATTATCCACTCTTTTTATTTACTCCACAATTATCGACAGCCATTGTTTTCTTCCTCTAATATTGAAATTACTTTTACTCTCGTATTATTGACAGCCTTTTTGCCATTGTTTTAGGGACAGCCATTTTTTTACCTTACTTTTATCTACAAACATTTTTTTTTTACTTTCCTATTAGCAATTTCCTTTTTTTAATTTCTTATTATCCACAGCCGATGTTTTTACTTTTCTCTTATCGCCAGCCAACTTTATTTGCTCTACTATTATTGACAGCATTTAAAGTTCCTTTTTATCGACAACTTCCTTTACTTTTAATTATCAACAACCATAGTTTTATTTTCGTAGTATCCAAATCCTATTTTTACTTTACTATTATCGACAGCCATTTGTTTTTTACTTCCATATTATCGACAGCCATTTGTTTTTTTACTTCCATATTATCGACAGCCATTAATTGTTACTTTTATATTATCGACAGCCATTTTTTACTTTATTATTATCGACAACAATTTCTATTCCTATTATCCTAGCCATTTTTTTACCTTACTATTATCGACAGGCATTTTCCCCTCTTACTCTCGACAGCCATTTTTCTTTACTTTCCTATTAGGGACGGCCATTTTTAGACTTTACTAGAGTCAACTAACTTTTTAGACTTTCCTAGAGTCAACTAACTTTTTAGACTTTCCTATTATCGTCACCCATTATTTTAATTTCCTAATGTCGACAGCTATTTTTTACTTTCCTAATATTGACAGCCATACTTTTAATTTACTAGTATCGACTGCTACTTTTTTACCTTCATTCTCTCTAGAGATATTTATTTCTATTCGCTTGTTATCGGCAACATTTTTTTTATTCACATTCCCACTATCGAGAGCAATTTTTCTTACTTCCCATTAGCCAAAAACATTTTTGGCTATTTATCGATAAAATAATCAATTTTGACCTTATTTTTTTCTATTATCGACAGCCATTTTTTACTTTCTTATATTTGATAACCATTTTTTTACTCACCTTTATCGACAGCCCTTATTTTTGGTCTGTTATCCACAGATCTATTTTTACTTTCTTCTTATCCACAGTGATTTATTTTTTTACATTCCTATAATGGACGGGTTTTTTTCGTTTCTATTATCGACAAGCAGTTTTTACTTTCCTAAATCGAAAGCCTTTTTAGTCGCGTGCGACTGTATATCTCACTCTGTCGGTCGGGCGGCCCTCTGTCTGTTGGTCCCGGTTTTGCTTTTGTTGTATTTATAATAACATTGTAACTATCCGGTCGATTCTAAGGAAATTTGCAATCCTTATCTTGTTTTACATTCTCTTTCGATTGATACACTTGCCAAGGTCATTCCTAGGTTAGCCTTGGAATTATTTTGTTTAGGCCATAACATCATAACTATTCAGCCGTTTCTAACGAAATTTAACATTCTTATGTTGTTTTACATTCTCTTTCGAATTATATACTTGCCAAGATTCTTCCATGTTTTTTCCGGGAATTATTGAAAGTTTTGAAGGTAGTAAGGTCATAAATCAGAATAAGTGATAGCATCTTAATGACAGCTATTTTTATTCTTTTGTATAACCGATATCTATTTTTTTAACTTTCAACAGTCTTTCTTTTTATTTTCCTATATCTGCAGCCTATGATTGACAGTTCTATTATCGACAGCCTTTTTACTTTTTACTTTCTTATTATCGAGAGCCAGTTTTTTTAATTTCTTATGATCGACATCCTTTTTCTCTTTATTATTGTCGATAGACACTTTTATATTCATAGTATCGTAACCATTTTTATAGTTTCGTCTTCTCTTCATCCTTTTATTTAATCTCCTATTATTGACAACCATTTTCTTACATCCCGAATATTGAAAGCCTTTTATACCTCAATATTATCGCCGGCCATTTTTATCTCTTCCTATTGTTTACAGCCTTTTTTTACTTTCCTATTTTCTCCAGTATTTTTTTTACTTTCATATTATTTTTTCTATTTTCAACAGCCAATTTTTTACTTTGCTTTCATCGACAGCTTTTTTGTACTCCTAAAATCGAAAGAGATTTTTTTATTTCTTATCATTAACAGCCATTTTGGTTACTCCTATATCGACAGTCATTACTTCCCTAATATCGAAAGCTGTTTTTTTTTCGTATAATCGACAGCTTTTTTTTATTATCTACATCCATTTTGTTATTACTTTCCTAATATCGACATCCATTTGTTATTACTTTCCTAATATCGAATGCCATGTTTTACATTCATATTATCGAGAGCCATTTTTTGTTCTTTCCTATAATCTCGAGCCTTTTTGCGTCTTATCAACAGCCTTTTTTCTTTTCTTTAATCTACAGCAATTATTTTTTTCTTTCTGATATTGACAGCCATTTTTCTACTTTTCATTTCTCGACAGCCATTTTTTTACTTTGCTATTATCGACAGCCATTCAGTTTCACTTTCTTTTCATCGAAGCCATTTTTTTCACTTTCGTATTTTCGATAGGCAATTTTTTTTAATTTTCTCTTATCAACAGCCACTTTTTAAATTTCCTATTATCGACTTCCTTTTTTTACTTTCCTTTTATAATATAAAAGGCAAAAAGGTTGTCGAAAATGAAAGTTAAAAATTGACTCTCGATGCTATGTAACTAAAAAATGTCTGTCGATAATATGGAATAAAAAAAAATGGCTGTCAATAATAAGAAATTTTTTAAAATTGCTGTTGATTATAAGAAAAAAGAGCAAGCTTTTAAATTAATAATATCAACTGCTCTTTTTTCTTATAATCAACATCAATTTTAAAAAATTTCTTATTATTGACAGCCATTTTTTTATTCCATATTATCGACAGACATTTTTTAGTTACATAGCATCGAGAGACAATTTTTAACTTTCATATTTTTTAAAATTGCTGTTAATTATAAGAAAAAAGAGCAGTTGATATTATTAATTTGAAAGCTTGCTGTTAAATGATAGGGGAAAAAGAACTGTCGATAATAGGGTAGTAAAAAAAAAAATAGTTGTCGATAATTCTCGACAGCCATTTTTTTTTACTCTCCTATTCTCAGCTGCCATTTCTTTACTTTCCAATTATTGACGGCCTTTTTTTAATTTTGTTTTTATCGACGCCCAATTTTTTTTAACTTTTTTACCATATCAACGGTCATTTTTAGTAAAGGATTTCTTAGTTATATTTTTTAGTAACGGATTTGCTTACTTTTGGTTAAATTATTGCATTATTTGTTTCCTTCGTTCAATATTTTTGATAATTTTTGTTCTAATAACCCAAATTCCTAATTTTAAATTAAAAATCTTTTAGTAAAAAATAAATGGTTGGCGATAATAAGAAAGTACCTTAAAATTATTATTTTTTGAAGACGAATAAATAACACAGGGGAACAATTTTAATTACATTTTCTGGTGACTTAGATTTATCTGCCAATTTTAATTCGTTTTTTTCCTTCTAATTTCAAATATATAATCCATTTTTACCTACATGCTATAGTTATTCTCTAATTGCTATTTTCTAGTTTCCCCGAAAACTGCCCTCCGGGCGGACAAAGAGGGTGCTTGTAGATAGCAAATACTTCACAGTACATAGTAGTGTGTTATTGTGCAAAATATTGACATTATTGTTTCTGTTTTCAGGTCTCATGTTAGAGTGATGGCTTCGTCAAGAGGAAATTGCGTTAGTGATCCAAACACCTTCTGCTACATATGTGGCTGTTACGTGATAGTTCGTCAAAGGCGCAATAAATCAAACTTTGTGATCCGCACTTATAAGGCATATTGTGGTGTTCCTCTTGGCGATCAAGATAAGAAGTGGGCCCCACATGCTGTTGGCCAGAGTTGTGTGGAACATCTTCGTGAGTGGACGAAAGGAAAGATAAATGGTCTTCCTTTTGGAATCCCCATGGGGTGGCGAGAGCCACACCATGAATACTAAAGGGATGAATACTAAAGGGATGAATACTAAAGGGATTGGGAAGAAAAAGATCGACTACCCCAACATTCCCTCGGCGATCTGGCCAGTACCTCATTCTGAGTCTTTAACAGGTCCGATTTTCAGTGGATATGCTTCCCCTGAGGATGCAAATGATGTACCTAATATGGACGCCCACGGAATGGATTTAATCTCCAGATTATTCATCAGAGGCTGAACAGTCATTAGCTCCTCACTGTTTCAATCAAGATGATTTTAATGACTTGATACGTGATACGGCGCCCTCCAATAAAGCTGCAGAACTTTTAGCCTCCAAGTTGAGTAAAAGACATATGCTTGACAGGTCGGTACGGGTATCATATTACCGAACAAGGAAGAGTACATTTGTTAAGTATTTCTCTGAGGACAAACAATTTGTATACTGCCACGATGTTATTGGTCTGTTTACCGAGTTGGGACTTGGCACCTATAGCCCTGCTGAGTGGACACTGTTTTTGGATAGCTCCAAGCGTAGCCTCAAGTGTGTCCTTTTGCATAATGGCAATGACTTTGGGGCAGTTCCTTTCAGGCACTCTGTCCATCTGCGAGAAACTCACGATGACATAAGAGTGTCATGGATTTACTTAAGTACCATGAACACAATTGGATCATATGTGTAGACCTTAAGATGGTCAATTTCCTTCTTGTCCAGCAGAAGGGATATACAAAGTTTACATGCTATATCTGTTTGTGGGACAGTCGAGCCTGTGACAAACTCCGGTCCCAAAAAGATTGACCAGTTCGGGAAACTTTGAAAGCAGGAATGCCAAACATTGTTAATGAGCCAATCGTAAGTCGAGAGAAGATTGTTTTCCCTCCACTCAATCTCAAACTGAGGTTGATGAAGCAGTATGTCAAGGCGTTGGGCACTGACAATGATTGTTTTCAGTACATAGTATCGGCGTTTCCTGCTTTGTCATACGAACAAATAAAAGCAGGAGTATTTGATGGTCCTCAAATCCGAAGACTTCTGAGTGATTTTAGATTCATGAACACCATGAATAAAAAAGAGAAGGCAGCCTGGCTCTCATTTTCTGCCGTTGTTCGTAACTTCTTGGAAAACAAAAAAAGCGCATAACTACGAGTGTCTCGTTACTAATATGCTTTTAGCATATTGTGATCTGGGATGCAACATGAGTGTGAAGCTGCATTTCCTAAATAGTCACCTCGACCGATTCCCAGAGAATCGGTGAGTCGTGAGCGACGAACAATGGGAACGCTTCCATCAGGATTTGTTGACAATGGAAGAGTGCTACCAAAGTCACTGGGATAGACACATGATGGCGGACTACTGTTGAACGATTAGAAGAGATCAGCTAGAGAATACTTACAAGAGAAAGAGTTACAAACGCAAATTTTTTCCCGATTGAAATCAAAAAGAGGTCCTCCAGCCTGATGTACGGTCATTAGTAAATTAGCATCTATTTGATTACAGTATTTTTAATCCTAATGTGTAATTCAAGTTTCTTCATATATGTAATAAAATGTTGGTGAAAGACCCTGCTTTACTATAAATAACGCAAAAGGATGGTTCAAAATTACTTCAGGGCATGATGATAGGCGTGATAAAATGAAAATTATTGTATAATATTAGTTATTGATATTACGGAAAATCTGTAGCATTTAGAAAGAATCTGATTTCAGATTTAATTCAGTATGCTCGAATTAGGTAGGAAAATGTACTTTTGTCAATTCACCAAATACATTGTTCCCCAATGTAATCCTTGTTTACTGTCCATTGTTCTTCATTTGCTAAAAACTGTAAATTTTTAAAAGTTGAGTCCTTAAAGATTCTTGCTAACTTTGTCCTTAACCAATTAGACCTTATTTTTATGTGGTTCATAAAAAAAACTAAGTATTTTATTCTAACTAATTTTGCTTTTTCGAAATCACCGTATCAGAAAGGTAGGGGAGGAGGGCTATCAAATTTCCTTCCCCAGATGAAATGCCAAGAGTTGACTGTAACACACTCGTTAATGCTGGATTTTGCCACTCAGATGGAAAAATGGAATCTAAACTTGTCCCACCCACACAATTTCTTAAACGTGAATTTGTGCTGGTAGTCGCCCCCCTTCCTACGCACCCGAGAAGGTAGGTGAGATCCCAATGGACTGGACATGCAGGGGGTACGGGCCGTCTTACCAATGTCTGAGGACGACACTCAATCTCTGAACATCCGAACAACTACTGTACACTTCGTATGATTCAGTCTGTGTGCAATGTTATATGGTGTGTGTATATGTAAGACAAAGAAATAAAATAGAGAAGCGGTTAATAGCGGAAATTTGGTTACCTGAAAGAAGGTTTTGTGGGGACGGCGTCGTTCTGAATTAAAAGCGACCTCCGTCATGTCTCTGAGTGAACGTCGTCTGCTGCCATCTTGCGTCGTTTTCTGCCCACCCTCTCATTACCCTAATTTGCCATTAACTAAACTAAACCACTATTCACTCCCTCACCATTTGCCCACTTGATCAACGGTTGCCCGGACACCGATTGACAGGAGAGGGACATACGATTACGTTGACGACTTATTCTAAAATGAGACAACATTTTCCAATTTTACTCACATATCCACACACACACACACTTTATATATATATATATATATATATATATATATATATATATATATATATATATATATATATATATATATATATATATATATGTGTGTGTGTGTGTGTGTGTGTGTGTGTGTGTCTGAATGTGGTCAATATTCAATATTAAGAACTCACAAATTAACACGTGACTCCCAATTATTCAAAACATCCAAGAAGATAAAAGAGAAAGCAGATTCCGTGTGCTTTTGGCTTTATTTTAAAGACAATAAGCCCAAAAATGAACTCAAAACAGACTTTTCAAAATTAGATCCTTAATTCGTTTACATGAAAACAGTGAAAAAGGGTTTTTAAGTGAATTTATTTTAAAAAGCACAAATCCATTGACGATGCGAGGACTTTCTCTTCCCCTGAGATTTTCCTCTTCGCAATAATTCTCAAATTAAACGTTTACTAAATTAATAATATTAAACTCTTTAACTTAAACTAACATGAAATAAGCAACTGCTGGAACAAAGGAGTTATCTCAGTATATACTTGGTTTTAATCTTGATAAAATTCCCAATCTCCGAAACACACTCTCATATATATTTAGATACACGGACATTGAATGGAATGTACATGTATTGTGCACATACGAGTATATAGACATACTTTAATTATCTATTAGCAGTCCAGATTATTATTTTTTCCTAATTGTCTGATGTTCTGCTTCCTTCCTCTGATAGATACGTTCGACAGGAAAATAACAGACTCGGGCACATGTTACCACCGAGTTTTGAATTATCGGTAACAGATAATTAGGTGGAAAATTATAGTGGGAAACAAATAGTGTAGAATTTGAATTCATTTCCATACTTGCGTAAAACGTTGCTAAATTGGTCAGGGCGGAAAGTTTGGTTTGGGATACACACATAGAAATCACTCGTGTACATATTTAGCACATGTATTAGTCGTACAAGCCCTTGTCTTTTATTGAAATTTAGCATGCAATAAAAGAATGAGTGAGGAATGAGTGAGGAAGAAATGGTTTCTAATCCCTCCTGATAGGATGTAGGTGATTAATTGATACGGAATAGTGCATATATTATGTGCAGTAGGGAAATATGTTTAGTGTCGCATCTTCTTAATTATATTTAGAGGATATTGAAAGGTTAAGATTATAGATGAAATATTTTGGTTATTAAATAACTTTCTGAAGCAAATGTATATTGTCTGAACAAAAACTATCCTTGTTGGAAAGACGTAACGAGGGATTTAGAGATGATCATAAGATCCTTAATAAATGGTTCTACATAGCTCTTAGTAATAGGATCAGAGAATTGCTTACATATTTTGAAAACCCTACCATTTTCCGATTATTTAGCTACTCCTGCCTTACCGTTCGATTTTCCTCCTTTATCTGTCTTTATCCTTCCTATCCCACCAATCACACATAAACCTATCAAATAAGCAAGGATGAAAAGCATTCATGTAAATATCGATTATTAAACGATTTTATTAATGGTAATTGTGTACTTGGAGTATACACATATCAATCAAACATATAGACACATGTCGCATGACAATTAAATTAATTTATCGTATTAAACTCGGTTGAGCCCAGCCGGAAAACTTTAATACCTTCAGCTAAAAGGAGATTTCTTCCACAACTTCTTAACCAATCAACACTTTCTTTGTCGTCTATTCGTTAACTGTTGAAACATAAGTAAAGAAGTGAGAAAAGCAGAACATGCATGGAAATAGCTAATAAATAGTGGGGTAAAATGACAATTTGGGGGAGATTATGAATAATACAAAGGAGTTACATATTCAATGCACAAAGCAATCGATTACAATGGATTAGGATCATTCTTTACTAGATCTTTCTTTCTTTCTTAGAAGAAAACAAAGGAAATAAAATGGACATTGTATTGGTGTGGCTTTGTGTGTGTGTGTGTTTTACACAAATACATACACTCTCTATCTATCTATCTACTCTCTCTTTTGCCTCTATTTCTTCTCTCTCCCATATCTCTCCATATTCCTACCTCCTCTCGCCACTCTCTCAGCTTCTTTCCCCTCTCTTACCTTTTCTCCCCGTATCTTTTTTCTCTCTCTCCTTTTTTTTCTTTCTCTTTTCTTCCTCTATTAGTTCGCCTTTTCTATTTTCTTTCTTTTTTGCTTTTTCTCTGTTTTTCTCTTTCTGTTTTATTCCATTTTTTCTCTTCCTCCTTTTTTTATTTCTCTTTTTCTTTTCTATATTTTTCGTTTACCTTTTTTTTCTGTTTTCTCGATATTTTTATCTTCTTCTATTCTATTTATTTCTCTCTTGCTTATTTTTCTC